>JBBPBX010037083.1:0-31110 GCA_038048925.1 Garcialebias charrua | reverse complement strand
GCAGAACTTTAATGACATCTACCTTCAGTCTGTGTTTGTTCACTCGCTTCAGAAATGTCCAAATTAAAAATGACTGTGCCAATGGAACCTGTCTCAGAAAATCCCCAAGATGTAATCCATTCAGCCAAAAGTCTGGTTTCTCGAGACATGAACCAAGCCATCATGTAAGGCAGGCAGCCTGACCAGGTCCAGGTTAGCCACCTTCTTCCTTGTGTGTTGATAGACCAGGAACCAGCCGAATCCAATAAGCAGGAACCAGCTATCATAAATCCAATTAAATATGCGTCCTTAATATCCACAGATGACAGCAGAGATAGACATGTCATCAAGTCTATATAGCTATGATATATCTATATATCAAATATAACTTATGGTAGGAGCCAAGATGGTGTAGTGGCGGGGCTTTTGACTTGGGACCCGAAGGACGCGGGTTCGCGCCCCGGCCCCTACACACCTTGGGGTGTCTATGAGTGCACATCTAATTCTCCAGCTCCCCGAGCGCGACTACGCTGCTCGCTGCACCACCTGGTGGTGGTTGGGTTAAAGGCAGAAGACCAATTTCGTCTGTCAAGTATGGGAAACATACACAGATGACAAATGTGACAAATTATTATTATTATTATTATTAATACAGCAAATACTGAGCTAAACTTTGATGTGGTAGTGGCTGAGACTGATCCCCGCTCTATATTTGGAGCACTAACTGATCTTGTGAGATCTGTATTTAAAACTTAGGCATGAACTAATTGGATTCAACTCTGATTGCCTGTTAGCAAAATATCTCAAGAGCCACATGAGAAATTTTAATGAAACTTTCAGGAAATGATCCCTGAATCTGATTAACTTTTGGAGCTAAACCAACTCAAGCTAGCCACCACAGCCAACTCACCTTACAAAACATAAACAGCTATAACTCAGCAAATTGTACAGATATTGTGCTACAATTTCAATCTGGTTTCCATCCGCTCCACAAACAGCACTCATTAAAATCACCAATGACCTTCTCCTTGCTGCTGTCTCTGGTTTATTATCCATACTCCTTCTGCTTGATCTGACTGCAGCCTTTGACACAATTTCACACAAAATTCTTCTGGACACTTTCCTCCCTTGGCATTGTAGATACACCTCTCGACTGGTTCCATTCATACCTTTCAGACCGCACTCCGTTTGTTCAGTTAAAATCATCCATGTCTCATCCTGTTTCTGTTACCTCAGGTGTTCCACAGGGCTCTGTCCTGGGACCCTTGTTGTTTATCATTTATCTTCTCCCCCTTGGTTTCATTTTTCGCAAACATGATATTCAGTTTCACTGCTACGCGGATGACACCCAACTTTATCTCTCAACATAACCTAATTCTACACTTCCACCTTCGTCCCTTACTGATTGTCTACTAAAACACTGGTTCAATTTAAACTTTCTTAAACTAAATTGCAATAAAACAGAACTTCTTTTAATTGGCACAAAATCAATATTAAATAAACTTCATAGCTTTTCCATTCCAGTTGATAACGCTTCCATCTTTCCCTCCCATCAGGTCAAGAGTCTGGGTGTCATCCTTGATAGCACCCTCTCCTTCTCCTCCCATGTCAATAATATCACTCGGTCAGCCTACTTTCATCTTCGAAACATTAATCGTCTCCGTCCTTCCCTCACTCCTCACTCCACTGCTGTTCTGGTCCACAGTTTGGTCACCTCTCGTTTAGATTATTGCAATTCTCTTCTTTTTGGCCTACCTCAGAAAACCCTCCGTAAATTACAACTGGTCCAAAATTCAGCTGCCCGTATCATTACACGGACCCCCTCAATCCATCACATCACACCTGTTTTACAACAGCTTCATTGGCTTCCCATCCCATATCGCATCAATTATAAAATACTCCTCCTTACATTCAAAGCTGTCCACAACCTCGCTCCTCCATACCTTTCAGACATTGTTCACATTGCTACACCTGCTCGTACCCTCAGATCCTCTTCTTCTATTCAGCTCATTGTTCCCCTTGCCCGTCTTGTTACTATGGGGAGCAGAGCATTCAGCTGCTCTGCTCCCCAGCTCTGGAACTCACTCCCACCTGATATACGCGACACAAACTCTTTGCCACATTTCAAAATCAAACTCAAAACTCACCTGTTTAAAGTAGCCTATGCACTATGATAACAACTGCATTGTCTTATTTTAATTTTGATTTTACTTGTTTTTACTGTGTATATAATATTGTGTCTGTTTTTATGATTGTCGATGTAAGGTGACCTTGAGTGCCAAGAAAGGCGCCTACAAATAAAATGTATTATTGTTATTATATTATTATTACAATTTTGTGTAGTGGTAGCTGACAGTCAGTCACAAACACACTCCAAGAGATCTGGATAGATTTTATTAAAACTTTCAGAAAGCTAGCAGTGAATGTACATATTCATCTAAACAACCTTTGGATTCTTTGGAAACGTTCACGGTTTGACACAAACTGCTACAACTCCCTAATTTCTCCACAAAAGACGGTCTTAGATTAAAACTCTGGAATGAAAGGTGGTGGGCGATACACGTTCAATAAGCAAACACTAGGCCTTTATTTGAATATTACTATAAAAACATTGGTAGCAATAAGTTCTGTTATCACAATCATTATAACAACTTCCATGTGCCAGCTGCATGCATAAAGTGGTGGTTCATCTAATAATCAGATTGTTTTGTCATGCAGTTTGTGTCTGTGATATATTGGAAACTTTTGCAACAGTGATGTTGGAAAAACTGATACACGTTTAATACAAAGAGCAAACCTAGCAGGACCTCCAGTCTTCTGGAATGATGTGCGTGTTCCCCTTTTTTTTCCCTCAGAGCTCCTTTCCTGTCCTGTCAGAAAAGATGGCTCCCTCTCCACACATCTATACTTGTAAGTAGGGATGCATGATATTGGGTTTTTGGCCGATATCTGATATGCAAAAACTTATTTGGCCTATAACCGATACCGATGTTTTAGCTAAATCTGTATTTAAATATCTAGTCCAGGGTTCAAGCTCTTTCTGGAGTTTACATCATCTTGTGTGGGTTTTCTCCGGGTACTCTGGCTTCCTTCCATAGTCCATAACATGCATGTTAGGTTGCCTTCAGGCCCATGTCTCCCTTGCAAAAGAGATCTCTGATCTCAATGGGATTTGACTGGTTCTATAAAGGTTACATGTAATAAATAATACAATTTAGTTCTGTTTTAAGGATTAATTTATGCCTTTCACATCGTTCATGTCAAAAACTTACACCCCCATTTTCTTCTTTTCCAGGACCGTGACATTAAACATCTGAGCGTGTCTGCGCTCTTCATCACTTCAGGGATGCCTCCTATTGTTACTCAACTGGTTACATGTGTCAGACTCAAACTGGATGCTCTGCTCCATTAAATCCTGGAGTCGTGTCCTGTGGCAGGTAACTCAAACACCTGACCAACCTATAAATATTACATCCTGCTGCAGTAGCTCCAGTGCAGGGTTCAGTGTCCCTTCAGCTCAAACACATACATTTGTGTGCTACCAAACGTGTGGGGGCTCTAATTAACATAATGCATTCTTCCAGGTGTAAAGATCCAACTTTCAATTGCAGTTTTAAACTGAGCCCAAATAAAAATCTGAATCCATCAAAAAGCTGTCTGAAGTGAGACCCTGGAAAGATCTTAATTTCCAAGATCTTAACCTTACAAGCATCCTCACAGAGATAAGAGACACATTCACCCACACATAAATCCAATAGATCAGTGGAACAGGAGCAGGTCTGCTCAAGTTGCGCAGTCAGTGTCTGCAGTCACTTTATCCACACCTGAGGTGTGAGCAAATCTCTTCCAACACAAACACTTTCAAACACGCCTCAGCATGTGTGTCTTTCACATTCCTGGGATCCTGCATGCTGAATGAAACTGAAAGTCTACAGTTTCTCCTCTATCAGTGAATAAATCAAACCTTTTTGTGGACAAGTTTCCTTAAATGGTTTCATTTGACTTTACACCTATTCTTTTAAAACACTAGTGTCCATTAATCTTTCTCTTCAGCTTACCGTATTTTCCAGACTATAAGTCACACCTTTTTGCCTAATTTGCATGCCCTGCAACTTATAGAGAGGTGAGACTTGTTTATGGATTTTTCCCCATATTTTTAGACCAATTTTTGGCTCAGATATGACCGTTTTTCCATTTTGGCAAAAATGGTGCAGTACCACTTTCGGCCGCTAGGGGTGCAGTACCACCTTTGTCCGCTAGGGTACACCAACCGTTCCCACCTCATGTGTCCGACGAGAGCCTCCTCTGGACGGACTCAGTCTGTCGCAGCCCGGCCTCCTGCTCTGGAGGTATGAACTAGCTACTTCGCTGTTAGCTCAGTGTTTGTTAGCAAAATAGGTCAAGAACCACAGGACAGATTTTGATCAAACTTACAGAACGTAATCACTAGATGGATATTTTGAGATAAAATTCGATGTTTTATAGACGTAAATGTGTCGCAGTTAGCTTCGTTGATTTTTCCTTGTACATTTGAGCAAATCGCTCAAAAACCACACAGCAGATTTTTTTCAAACGTACAGAAAGTAATCACTAGATGTACATTTACAAACTGTTGGCTGTTGGAGTTATTTGAGATAAAATTTGATGTTTTATAGACGTAAATGTGTCGCGGTTAGCTTCGTTGATTTTTCCTTGTACGTTTCAGCAAATAGTTCACATAAACCACACAGCAGATTTTTTTTTTTAAACTTACAGAAAGTAATCACTAGATGTACATTTACAAACTGTTAGCTGTTGGAGTTGTTTGAGATAAAATTTGATGTTTTATAGACGTAAATATGTCGCGGTTAGCTTCTTTGTTTTTCCTTGTACTTTTTAAAAGCGAAAAAATTTAAATCCAGCAGATTTGACCATTACGTGAATTTATTAAGGAACGGTTAAGCTAAGACACATGTTTGCTATAATTTTCAGCAGACAAATAATAGTTTTTACCGTGTTAATCTTGTGAAAAGTCCTTCCGTGCATGCTTCTGTGGTCGTCATTTTCAGCAGGGCAAATGACGCGCTGACGCGTCGCGTAGTGGTGACACATAATAGATGTGACTTATATAAAGGTGCGACCCGTTTATGGATTTTTCAAATTTATTGCCAATAATTGCACAAAGCGACTTATATAAAGATGCGACCTATAGTCCAGAAAATACTGTATCTGTGTTCAGGTTGCAGAGACAACTGGTCCAAAAGGGAAACTCAGACATCCAACTCCCCCCCAGAACGCCTCCTGAAGAATCCCCGGGTGTTCCCAGGATAGAATGTGGACACAGCAGTTGTTTTGGTTATACAGGCCCTTAAAAGTGACCCTGGCACCCCATACCTTATTTGATTACTATTTGATATACGGTAATAAAAATATCTACGGTAATTTAGAAAAAAAATGATTCAGCTGACCTGGTGTTAAAGCTTCAGTATGTAACTTATTTTTTAAACATATTTCTTCACTCTGCCACTATCTCCCGATAGATTGATGTTAGTCAGGTAATCTCTGAAAAAAACTATAGTCTTCTGGCGTCTCCCGGTGGTAATAAAAAGCATTTATAAAAACCAAAGCGCCCCGGCGGTTAACCAGCCAATAAAAACAGAGTTTATAACCAGCCAATAAAAACAGAGCTTCTAACTTCTCACGCTCCTAACCCACGCCCCCGCCTGTCAGCCCGCAGCGGCCGCGCAGGTTCTCGTTGAAATAATTGCAAAGCGATGCAAAACTGTTTTTTATGTGACACAAATGTATTAAATTCCCCTTCTTCATCCCTGCTCTGGACTTTTCTTTTGTTTTTTTGGCAAAAGTCAAGTGATCGCTTCATCCTCCGCTCAGTCATGACAGAAACATTCAGGAAATGAATTAATTTAATAATAATAATAATAATAATGAATTCAATTTATAATGCACTTTTCATTAATAAAAATCTCAAAGTGCTACAAAGTGTAACAAAGCAAAGATCAAAATAAAACAAGTGATAAAATCAAATAAAATCAATAATAATATCGACTAAGATCAAAGATAAAATCATGTGGATGCAGATTAGGCTTGCTTAAAAAATAAATAAAATAAAACAAGTGATAAAATCAAGTAAAATCAATAATGATATCAGCTAAGATCAAAGATAAAATCATGTGGAGGCAGAATAGGCTTGCTTAAAAAGAAAAGTCTTTATGCTGCTTTTAAAGTCAACCAGTGACTGTGGAGCTCTCAGGTCGTCAGGGAGGGAGTTCCACAGGCGGGGGGCAGCCACACAGAATGCTCGGTCTCCCATGGTCCTCAATTTGGTCCGAGGAATATGAAGGAAATTACTGTTCTGTGATCGTAGAGACCGGGTGGATGAATATGGTGCAAGAATGTCCTTTAGATAGTCAGGTGAAGTGCCGTGCAAGCTAGGGATGTCCCGATCAGGTTTTTCTGGCCCCGAGTCCGAGTCCGAGTCCTTTAATTTTAGGAATTGGCCGATACCGAGTCCCGATCCGATACTTCTAAAATACATTTTTAAAATGAAGGGGGAAAAAAAAGAAACAGATCCAGATGTCCCTTCATTTTTATTTTATTTACCTTAACATTTAACAGAGTACTTCTGTGAGGTAGATTGAACAATCAAGTAATAAGATTTAAAATAAAATTCTTCACATTGAAGTTTAGTGCAACAGTATAAATGTCTAATTTAAAATAAGCAGCTCAACTTAAAATACCAGAACATGACCACAACCTGGCCAGGACATGACCACAACCTGACCAGAACCTGAGCAGAACCAGAACCTGAGCAGAACCAGAACCTGAGCAGGCATGTAAACAAATAAGAAACTTAAAGCTTCAGTATGTAGCTTTTTTTATGAACATATTTCTTCACTCTGTCACTACCTCCTGACAGACTGATGTTAGCCAGGTAATCTCTGAAAAAAAAATAAAAAAAAAAATATTGTCCCCTTGCTTCTCCAGGTGGTAAATAAGCATTTCTAAAAAGAAAAGGTGACCCGCCATTTTCCAGCCAATAAAAACAGAGTTTGTAACCAGCCAATAAAAACAGAGCTTGAATTTGAATCAGCCAATAAAAACAGAGCTTGAATTTGAAATTCAACAGACCACAAGGGGGCAGAGCCACATATGGCTCTGAGGGGGAGGGATCAGAATGCTTTGCCTGTTGAAAATATTTCTAAGTGCTGCAGTTCTACAGAAACTGCATACTGAACCTTTAAAGTGTCCGTTTTATAAAATAAGGCTAGTAACATGCTTTTCTGAACAGCACTCCTTAACTCTCCTCCTGTGGCTTCACAGAAGGAAGTGTATGTTTTTCTTTATGAGATAAATTCATTCATTCATTCATTCAACCTTTATTTATACAGGCTAGCCTCGTTGAGTCACGGGGACTCATTTACAAGAGGGACCTGTCTCACTCACACCAAACAACCATCCACTCTCTCACTCACACCTAGGGTCAATTTAGAGTCACCAATCAGCCTAACAAGCATGTTTTTTGGTCTAATATAAATATAAATATAAAGTGTCTTGCAGCGTGAGCTGGCTCGTCTTCGGCTGGGTTGTCTGGTTAAACTCTGTGCATTGTGTCGGGTGTTTGTTTCTGATGTGCCTAATCAGGTTTGTTGTGTTAAATGCAGCCTTTTCCTTACCTCCTCTTGAAATACGAACTTTCCATTTGTCATCCACTTTAAAATATCTCCACACCACAGACATCGCTGCCTCCACTTCAAGTTAATGCCGCGTTCCGCTTCTTTTTTACGACAGTCACCGCTTTACGGCAGGCACTGCTTTACGGTAGGCACTGCTGCAAAACTATTGTGCATGTTTTGTTCCGAGACAATTTGACTCTGTAACTCAACATACAGTTAATATAATATTCCCGTTTGTGTTTAGAATAAATATACACATATATATCCGACCCCTCCCTGGGCTGCCACCTTACCGTGGTGGAGGGGTTTGAGTGTCCCAATGATCCTAGGAGCTATGCTGTCAGGGGCTTTATGCCCCTAGTAGGGTCACCCAAGGCAGACAGGTCCTAGGTGAGGGACGAGACAAAGCGCAGCCCACAAGACCCCTTATGATGAGTAATATAAATGGAAACAATGTTCCCTCGCCCGGACGCGGGTCACCGGGGCCCCACTCTGGAGCCAGGCCCGGAGGAGGGGCACGTTGGCGAGCGCCTGGTGGCCGGGCTTTCACCCATGGAGCTCGGCCGGGCACAGCCCGAAGAGGAGACGTGGGTCCCCCTTCCCATAGGCTCACCACCTGTGGGAGGGGCCAAAGGGGTCGGGTGCATTGTGGAATGGGTGGTGGCCGAGGGCGGGGACCCTGGCGGTCTGATCCTCGGCTACAGAAGCTGGCCATTGGGACATGGAATGTCACCTCTCTGGTGGGGAAGGAGCCTGAGCTAGTGTGTGAGGTTGAGAGGTTCCGGCTAGAAATAGTCGGACTCACCTCAACGCATGGCTCTGGCTCTGGAACCAGTTTCCTTGAGAGGGGTTGGACACTCTTCCACTCTGGAGTTGCCCCTGGTGAGAGGCGCCGAGCAGGAGTGGGCATACTTGTTGCCCCCCATCTCGGTGCCTGTACGTTGGGGTTCACCCCGGTGAACGAGAGGGTAGCCTCCCTTCGCCTACGTGTGGGGGGACGGGCTCTGACTGTTGTTTGTGCCTATGCGCCGAACGGCAGCGCAGATTACCCACCCTTTTTGGAGTCCTTGGAGGGGGTATTGGAGGGTGCGCCTCCTGGGGACTCCCTTGTTCTGCTGGGGGACTTCAACGCTCACGTGGGCAATGACAGTGAGACCTGGAGGGGTGTGGTTGGGAGGAACGGCCCCCCTGATCTGAACCCGAGTGGTGTTCTGTTGTTGGACTTCTGTGCTCGTCATGGATTGTCCATAACGAACACCATGTTCAGGCATAAGGGTGTCCATATGTGCTCTTGGCACCAGGACACCCTAGGTCGTAGTTCAATGATCGACTTTGTTGTCGTCTCATCTGATCTGCGGCCGCATGTCCTGGACACTCGGGTGAAGAGAGGGGCGGAGCTGTCAACTGACCACTACCTGGTGGTGAGTTGGCTCCGATGGTGGGGGAGGATGCCGGTCAGACCTGGCAGACCCAAACGTATTGTGAGGGTCTGCTGGGAACGTCTGGCAGAGTCTCCCGTAAGACGGAGCTTTAACTCCCACCTCCGGGAGAGCTTTGAACACGTTCCGAGGGAGGCGGGGGACATTGAGCCCGAGTGGGCCATGTTTCGCGCCTCTATTGTCGAGGCAGCTTATCGGAGTTGTGGCCGCAAGGTTGTTGGTGCCTGTCGTGGTGGCAACCCTCGAACCCGGTGGTGGACACCGGCGGTGAGGGATGCTGTCAAGCTGAAGAAGGAGTCCTATTGGGCCTTTTTGGCCTGTGGGACCCCGGAAGCAGCAGATAGGTACCGGCAGTCCAAGCGGCATGCGGCTCGGGTGGTTGCTGAGGCAAAAACTCGGGCGTGGGAGGAGTTCGGAGAGGCCATGGAGAATGACTTCCGTACGGCTTCGAGGCGATTCTGGTCCACCATCCGGCGTCTCAGGGGGGGAAAGCGGTACGCGACCAACACCATTTATGGTGGGGATGGCGTGCTGTTGACCTCAACTCGGGATGTTGTGAGTCGGTGGGCGGAATACTTCGAAGACCTCCTCAATCCTACTGGCACGTCTTCCACTGAGGAAGCGGAGCCTGGGGACTTTGGATCGGGCTCTCCAATCTCTGGTGCGGAGGTCGCCGAGGTGGTTAAAAAGCTCCGCGGTGGCAAGGCTCCGGGGGTGGATGAGATTCGTCCTGAGTTCCTTAGGGCTCTGGATGTTGTGGGGTTGTGTTGGCTTACGCGACTCTGCAATATCGCGTGGACATCGGGGGCAGTTCCCTTGGATTGGCAGACTGGGGTGGTGGTTCCCCTATTCAAAAAGGGGGACCGTAGGGTGTGTTCCAACTATAGAGGGATCACACTCTTAAGCCTCCCTGGTAAGGTCTATTCAGGGGTTCTGGAGAGGAGGGTCCGTCGGATAGTCGAACCTCGGATTCAGGAGGAGCAGTGTGGTTTTCGTCCTGGTCGTGGAACACTAGACCAGCTCTACACCCTCAACAGGGTCCTGGAGGGTGCGTGGGAGTTTGCCCAACCAGTTTACATGTGCTTTGTAGACTTGGAAAAGGCATTCGACCGCGTCCCTCGGGGGGTTCTGTGGCGGGTACTCCGGGAGTATGGGGTACCAGGCCCATTGATATGGGCTGTTAGGTCCCTGTACGACCGGTGTCAGAGCTTGGTCCGCATTGCCGGCAGTAAGTCAGGCTCGTTTCCGGTGAGAGTTGGACTCCGCCAAGGTTGCCCTTTGTCACCGATTCTGTTTATAACTTTTATGGACAGAATTTCTAGGCGCAGCCAAGGTGTTGAGAGGATCCGTTTTGGTGGCCTTAGAATCGCTTCTCTGTTTTTTGCAGATGATGTGGTCCTATTGGCTTCATCAGCTCGTGATCTACAGCTTTCGCTGGAGCGGTTTGCAGCTGAATGTGATGCGGCCGGGATGAGGATCAGTTCCTCCAAATCCGAGGCCATGGTCTTGAGCCGGAAAAGGGTAGCATGCCCTCTCCGGGTCGGGGAGGAGGTCCTGCCCCAAGTGGAGGAGTTTAAGTATCTCGGGATCTTGTTCACGAATGAGGGAAAACTGGAGCGTGAGATCGATAGGCGGATAGGTGCAGCGTCCACAGTGAAGCGGGCGCTGTACCGGTCTGTCGTGGTGAAGAGAGAGCTGAGTCAAAAGGCAAAGCTCTCAATTTACCGATCGATCTACGTTCCCACCCTCATCTATGGTCATGAGCTTTGGGTTATGACCGAAAGAACAAGATCTCGGATACAAGCGGCTGAAATGAGTTTTCTCCGCAGGGTGTCTGGACTCTCCCTTAGAGATAGGGTGAGAAGCTCAGTCATCCGGGAGGGACTCGGAGTAGAGCCGCTGCTTCTCCACATCGAGAGGAGCCAGTTGAGGTGGCTCGGGCATCTGGTTAGGATGCCTCCTGGACGCCTCCCTGGTGAGGTGTTCCGGGCATGTCCCACCGGGAGGAGACCCAGAGGAAGACCCAGGACACGCTGGAGGGACTATGTTTCTCGGCTGGCCTGGGAACGCCTTGGGATTCCCCCAGAGGAGCTGCTCCAAGTGGCTGGGGAGAGGGAAGTCTGGGCCTCCCTACTTAGGCTGCTACCCCCGCGACCCGACCTCGGATAAGCGGAAGAAAATGGATGGATGGATGGATGGATATATATCCGATCCCTGATCGGTGTGTAACGCCCGAGTCGAGTCTGAAATCACGTGATCGGGACCCGGTTTCCGATCACGTGATCGGCTCGGGACATCCCTAGTGCAAGCATTGATGGGTAATGAGAGCAGTTTTGTACTGAATTATGTAGGTGACAGGAAGCCAATGGAGGTTATGGAGAATGGGTGTAATATGTTCAAATTTACGAACTCTCAACAGAATCCTTGCTGCACTGTTTTGAATGTATTGAAGTTTCTGAAGGTTTTTGCCAGGGATACCAATAAACAGGGAGTTGCAATAGTCGAGCCTGGAGGAGACAAAGGCATGGACGAGTTTCTCAGCATCAGGAAAAGTCAGAGATGGGCGAAGTCTGGAGATGTTTCGAAGATGGAAGAAGCAGGTTTTAAACAGATGCTTAATGTGATTTTCAAATGTAAGATGAGAGTCCATTTTTATTCCAAGATTTGTAACAGAGGTGGAGAGGGGGATGTCTTGACCAGAGAAGGAGATTGTTGTTAAAGTTGATGTTTGTATCTGGTGAGGGGTGCCAATCATTATGGCCTCAGTCTTGAGCAGTTTAATTGAAGAAAGTTCTGATTCATCCATGCCCTTATTTCCTCCAGGCAGGTAGAGAGGGCAGTGAGTGAAGATGAAGATGGGGATGATGAGGATGCTCCAGTCCTGATGTAAAGCTGTGTATCGTCGGCATAGCAGTGAAAAGAAATGTTGAACTGATTAATAATTTGACCTAAAGGCAGCATGTAAAGGGAAAACAGCAGGGGCCCCAGAACTGACCCTTGAGGGACACCACAGGAGACACCGACTGTCTGGGAAGTGGCATTGCCAAGACTAACACATTCCAGCCTATCGGAGAGGAAAGATTTGAACCAGTCCAGGACAGTGTCACAGAGACCGACCTCCACATGAAGACGGTGGAGGAGGATATTATGGTCCACAGTGTCGAAAGCTGCAGTGAGGTCAAGGAGGACAAGGATGGAGGGAGAACCAGTGTCAGCAGCCATGAGGACATCATTTGTAACTCTCAGCAATGCCGTCTCAGTACTGTGAGCTGCACGGAAGCCAGACTGGAACTTCTCATACAGAGAGTGTTGTTGTAGGTGGTCCTGCAGCTGAGCAGCAACTGCTTTTTCCAGCACTTTAGACAGAAATGGGAGGTGGGAAATTGGGCGGTAATTAGAAAAAATGTCGGGATCCAAATTAGATTTTTTCAGAAGAGGCTTAATGATGGCAGTTTTTAGAGGCAGTGGAACATGACCAGATTGTAGAGACTGATTTATTATTTGTGTGATTAATGGGCTAATTGCAGAGTGATTGGATTTTATGAGAGACGAGGGGAAGGGATCCAGGGCGCAGGATGAAGGCTTCATTTTCTTGATGATGGCCTCCACCTCACTCTGAACAACTTCATCAAAGCTGCTCAGGGACCCAGGATGCAGACGGGTAGATGGTAAACGAAGATCAGGGAGGTTGTGGAGCTGAGATCTGATAGTGTCAACTTTGTTTTTAAATGATGAAAGGAACAGGTTGCATTTTTGAACAGATTCCTCAGGAGTTTGTTTAATGGGATTAAGCAGATGAGTTATTGTGGAGAAGAGCTGTTTAGAGTTACCAGGGCAGGTGTTGATGATGTTGGAATAATATTTGGAGCGTGCTTCTTTAAGAGAATAGGCGTACGCTTTCTGATGTTCTTTGTATGCCTGCTTATGTACAGAGAGACCAGATGATTTTACACGTCTCTCAATAGCACGGCCAGTTGCCTTCATCCTGCGTAGCTCATCAGTGTACCAAGGGGCTGAACGGGAGAAAGACACCAGTCTTGTCTTCAAGGGAGCATGTAGGTCCAGAAGCTCTTGGAGAGATCGGTTGTAGTGATCCACAGAGTCATTTGCAGATGAATGATTGACAGCGGCCAGGGCGTGAAGATCATCGGACAGAACATCAGGGGAAATGTTTTTAAAGTCCCGGAACTGGATAGGTCGTTTTGGGTTTGAAGCAGGCGAAGTTGAAGGCACTTCCAAGGAGATGACACGGTGGTCCGAGACACCCAGGTCATATATAGACAAGTTATTGAGTACAGTGTCTGTAATCACCAAATCCAGAGTGTGCCCCCTGTTGTGCGTAGGGGCGTCCACATGTTGGGTGAGATTGAGAGAGTCCAAAAGAGACTTAAAATCTGTTGCCAGAGGGGAAGAGGAATTGTCCATGTGGATATTTAGATCGCCAAGAAAAATAGTTTTCACAGGGGAGGTGCAGAAAAAAGTGAGGAGGTCATGCATCTCTGAGTTAAATGAAACATGCGGTTTGGGAGGTCTATAAATCAATATAACATTCATCAGGAGTGGTGCTTTGAGGTTGAAGGCCAAACTTTCAAAAGAGGAAAAGTCCTGAGAAGCCAGATGTGTCAATTTTAAATTATTGCAGTAGATTACAGCCAGATCACCACCGCGGCCAGTGCTGCGGGCTCTCTGCAGATAACTGTATGACACATGAGGTCCAAGTCCTTCTCCAGAATGTGATCGTGAATTAGACATGATTTGTTTGATAGTGACTGCACATTGAAAAGTTCTAATTTAATACCAGTTGGTGTAGAAGCCTTTTGAACCGGTTTGAGCAGACTGAAGTCCACTCCACGTTTTCCTTGCCACTTTGTGAGCTGTGGACTACAAGGGACTACAGATGCAGCGTTCTGATGATGTCGTCGAGGTGCGACAGTCCAGACAGTAGCAATCGAGTCAGAGCCCGTGTGCCTAAAATAGATGGTTTTCTTTCGAGAGCTTCTGTGGATGTAGTGAGGTCTACGCAGAAGTCCCAGTTGTTTGATGGTGGAAATAGAAGGAGGAATGGAGCAGTTGTTAAGTCCAAGCAGCTGCGAAGCGGAGTATGTCAACATCGCGCCAGCCAAGCCGGGGGAAGCTATCACGGAGCTAGCCACTAGCAGCAGACCCACGGCTCCGAAAGAAATAACCAAGAAGCAGTGAGAGGCAACTTGGTTGAGCATATTTTGAAGGGGAGCACAGAAGAGAATCCAGGACAGTCCAGATGACACAGGAGGTTGACAGGCAGCAGGTGAGTGGAACAATAATTGCAGCTACGTAGTTCTTGAAGCAAGTTCGTGCTGGAGTTGACAGGAGGTTGACAGCCCAAATTCCGGTTAGGAAGTGCTAACTAAGCTGTCCGTAAAATCCTTATTAAAAAAACCACTGAACAAAATAAGTCCAGATAAATGTCTAAAAAATAGCAACAGTAAAATAACTATTTAGCATGGAGAAGCGGCGACATCACGCCAGCGTCCTCTCCAGCGTCCTCTCCAGGTAAGCATCAGCACGTGCCCGCTGTGTGGAAGTATTTTACACTAAACACCGCAAGACAGCAACGTTCAATGTCTTTAGAGCCATAGTGCCACATTGAACTGCGGTCAAGTAAGTTTTACGTTGGAGATTCGAGCTCCGGGGCTTCAGCAGGACGCCACTCTCGCTGAACCGAAACACAGGCATCCCAACCCGGCCAGCCTGTGTTTCGGTTCAGCGAGAGTGGCGTCCTGCTGAAGCCACTGAGTTCAAATGTTTATACCAAGAAGTTGCTAAACTTCATCGTAATTATAGAAAATGAAGGATTTCTTACGATGAAGTTTAGAAACTTCTCTGTAAACATTCGAGCTCCGTGGCTTCAGCGGTGTGTTTTTCTTGTTCAATCCGGGGTGGGTGCTCTGATGTCGGGCAGCTGCTCTCAGCCTGTCCCTCCTCTGAGACGGAGACGCTGCTGCCTGTGTTTCGGTTCAGCGAGAGTGGCGTCCCGCTGAAGCCACGGAGCTCGACTGTCCAACGTAAAACTAACTTCTCCGCAGTCCAAGATATGTTTACCCTCCAGGAGATATTTATCAGAACAACTGTAGGCAATTATAAAAAAGCATCTGAATTAATAATTACAAAAAAAATGTATAAAAAAACGAAACGCAAATAACGGCTACATTATAATACGATGTAAAATACTAAAAACAGGAACATGTCTGTGTTGGTTTATGCCATGAACTTAGTAGCTATTTAATATTTTATTTAATTAATTTATTCATTCATTTAAAAGAGACAAAATAAAACAAATTCATCAAAAAGAAAACATTGAATGAAAAGAGTGCAGAAAGAAGAAAAAAATTCTTGTATCACCCCATTATTTAAAAGAATATATAAAATAACTTTAAACAATCACTTAAATTAATCACTTTAATATCTACTTTAAAGCTAGGAATAAAAAAAAAACATGTTTTATGTTAGCAGAATTTAATCATAACTTTGAAACTTATCCAACATTAATAAAACTTACCTCAAGTTGCCTTTTTGGACATGCATATACAGTATGTGTACACATTGTACTTGAGAGGAGATTATTACAGCCTCATCTAAAATCAATGATGATGACGATATCGGAACTGGATCGGTATCGGCCGATACACAGATTTAAGTATCGGATCGAAGCAAGAAAATGTGGATCGGTGCATCCCTAATTAAAACAGGTCTGATTTGTGCAAAACAGTCATATGTGAACATCCTCCAGAAATGTTTTCTTTGTGCCACAACTAAAAAGTATGTTGTGGTCAAACAAATTGAAATGTACAATTTTTTTTGCAAACCATGAACATCATAGCCTGGCCCTCGCCTTCCTGCACAGCTCCGCTCAATTCTCATTTTCCTGAAGCGAAGTGAAGGACAGGGTGTGGTTTTAACCAGGCTATGAACATCAAGACAGTACCAAGAAAGGAACTATCAGACCAGGCGCCAGCTCATCGTTCAAAAGTATGCCTCTCTGATGGTATGGGGGTGCATTTATGCCTCTGGCAATGGAAAGTTACACATTTGGAAAGGCCCCATCTACACAGAAAAGTAAATACAGGTTTTTGAACCACATACTGAATGCCTCCATTTAAATGTTTTCTTCCAGGAAGGTGTTGCATGTTCAACCACATACTGCCTCCATTACAACCACGTGACTTCAAAGTGACTTCACACTCTTAAGCCTCCCTGGTAAGGTCTATTCAGGGGTTCTGGAGAGGAGGGTCCGTCGGATAGTCGAACCTCGGATTCAGGAGGAGCAGTGTGGTTTTCGTCCTGGTCGTGGAACACTAGACCAGCTCTACACCCTCAGCAGGGTCCTGGAGGGTGCGTGGGAGTTTGCCCAACCAGTTTACATGTGCTTTGTGGACTTGGAAAAGGCATTCGACCGCGTCCCTCGGGGGCTTCTGTGGGGGGTACTCCGGGAGTATGGGGTACCGGGCCCTTTGATACGGGCTGTTGGGTCCCTGTACGACCGGTGTCAGAGCTTGGTCCGCATCGCTGGCAGTAAGTCAGGCTCGTTCCCTGTGAGAGTTGGACTCCGCCAAGGTTGCCCTTTGTCACCGATTCTGTTCATAACTTTTATGGACAGAATTTCTAGGCGCAGCCAAGGTGTTGAGAGGATCCGTTTTGGTGACCTTAGAATCGCTTCTCTGTTTTTTGCAGATGATGTGGTCCTACTGGCTTCATCAGTTCGTGATTTACAACTTTCACTGGAGCGGTTTGCAGCCGAGTGTGATGCGGCCGGGATGAGGATCAGTTCCTCCAAATCCGAGGCCATGGTCTTGAGCCGGAAAAGGGTAGCATGCCCTCTCCGGGTCGGGGAGGAGGTCCTGCCCCAAGTGGAGGAGTTTAAGTATCTCGGGATCTTGTTCACGAATGAGGGAAAACTGGAGCGTGAGATCGATAGGCGGATAGGTGCAGCGTCCGCAGTGAAGCGGGCGCTGTACCGGTCTGTCGTGGTGAAGAGAGAGCTGAGTCAAAAGGCAAAGCTCTCAATTTACCGATCGATCTACGTTCCCACCCTCATCTATGGTCATGAGCTCTGGGTTATGACCGAAAGAACGAGATCTCGGATACAAGCGGCTGAAATGAGTTTTCTCCGCAGGGTGTCTGGACTCTCCCTTAGAGATAGGGTGAGAAGCTCAGTCATCCGGGAGGGACTCGGAGTAGAGCCGCTGCTTCTCCACATCGAAAGGAGCCAGTTGAGGTGGCTCGGGCATCTGGTTAGGATGCCTCCTGGACGCCTCCCTGGTGAGGTGTTCCGGGCATGTCCCACCGGGAGGAGACCCAGAGGAAGACCCAGGACACGCTGGAGGGACTATGTTTCTCGGCTGGCCTGGGAACGCCTTGGGATTCCCCCAGAGGAGCTGCTCCAAGTGGCTGGGGAGAGGGAAGTCTGGGCCTCCCTACTTAGGCTACTACCCCCGCGACCCAACCCCGGATAAGCGGACGAAAATGGATGGATGGATGGATGGATGGATGGACTTCAAAGTAAGAGTCTTAACTGGCTCGCCCGCAGTCTAGCCCTCGCACCAGTTAAAAACATTTAGTGCATCACAAAAAAAAACATCCAGTGAAGAAGACCCTGCTACAGCTGGAACAGCATACATCAGAGAAGACTGGGACAACCTTTCCAGTGACTCCAGCAGCTGGTCTTCTTAGTTGTTTACTGATGTTAAAAGGAGATGAGATGCTTCACAGAGAGAAATATGGTTCTTCTGTCCCAACGTTTTTGAGATGCCAGTTCAAAAGGATAAAATAGTTTTTTGTTTTGTTCAAAATTTTCATAAACTGTATTTACTATGTTCTGTTTGCAATGAACTATGGGTTTATGGTATATGCTTCTCATTGAGTTTGGTTTTTATTATTTTCACATTGCCCCACATTTTTCACATTTAAGTTTGTATGATCAGATTTAGGTTTAAAAGCCCATGTTTAGGTCCAGGGACAACATTACTTATTTAGAGGAAAACACTGGTGTCTCAGTAGGCCATTAATAAACTTAGATAAATACAAATTTGATGACTTTGCATCATTTGAACATTAAATCTGGTGCAAGTACTTAAAGAAACCTCCCACTCAATCTGATCTGCATACTGTATTTGTACAGTAAAATAGTGTGTTAGTATACAAAGTTAAATACTTTTGGGGTTCCCTTTGGTTTTTGACTTACTGTGAGGTCAAGCTTAAAATGATTCCACTATAGGAAATAAATTAAAAAAGGTCTGTTTCAGCTCAGTTATATCAAAACAAAATAAATCTATGGTTTCTGTATAATTTAGAGTTATTCCTATCACTTAAAATACAGGCACTCGACTATAAGTGGAGCTGAGTAAAATTTAATTCAAACCATATTATTAGTGCAGAATCAGTTACTTTTGTCTTCTCTTTCAGAAAATGGCTACTGTATTAAAAATATTTTAATTTTAAATTATAGCTTGATATGACTTTACTACTGTGGGACTGTTTAAACCAGGGCTATTCAGTTGGTGGGCCGGGGGCCAAATCAGACACATGGGTGAGCTCAGTTCAGCCCACCAGTGTGTTCATTTTAAAATAAAATGTGATTTTAAACCATAAAACTAACTTAATGACAATAACTTACATATATATGTAATTTATCATTTTCAACAGGAATATTTCCAGATAATATGAAAGTAGATAAAGTTCCTCTTTTTAAAAATGGGGATAAATGCGTGTTCAACAATTTTAGACCAATATCCTTGTTACCACAGTTCTCAAAAATTCTAGAAAAACTATTTGTGACCAGACTAGATCAATTTATAGATAAACAAAATATTCTAAGTAGCAGACAGTATGGGTTTAGAGCAAAAAAACTCTACATCAAGGGCTCTCATAGAATTAGAACAAATAACTACTGCTGTCGATCAAAAATAATATTGTGTTAGTATTTTTGCTGATTAAAAAAAAAAGCATTCAATACTATTGATCACACCATTCTCCTTGAAAAAAAACTGAATAAATATGGTATTAGAGGACCAGCATTACAGTGGGTATCTAGCTATTTGAAAGACAGGAAACAATTTTTACAAATAAATGGTGTAAAATCTGACCTCTGCAATATCACATGTGGAGTTCCTCAAGGCTCTGTACTTGGACCAAAGCTTTTTTATATGTGAATGACTTGGTAAATGTGTCATGAGGACTCCTTAAATGTGTCCTTTTTGCAGATGATACCACGTTTTTTTGTTTGGGTAAAGATATAGAACAAATGTTGGAATTGATAAAGACAGAATTTGTTAAAATACAAACTTGGATTAAACGTAATACATGATCATTAACCAGAGGCGGTCCCCCATATGGGCAATACGGGCGATTGCCCCCAGGCGGCGTCTAGCAGGGGGCGCCAAAGCAAAAGAAGAAGAAGAGGAGAGACACTGCGCCTCGATTATTTTTTATTTATTTTTAATCTTTTACAACTTTTGTTTTTAACAACATAACACAGAACACCACTACTGCACTGCTCCTGTGCCGCCCCACCCTTCATTTAATCACATGTCCTCAGTTTAATCACCACAGCAGCTGCTGGGGCACCGTGCACCTCATCCACTTTCAGTTTCGTTTTAGTTAGGTGCGCGGAGGTGACACTACGTGCGGTCAGTGAAAAGATCATGGAAGGGGGGGAAAGTAAGGGTGGTGCAGAGAAGAGAAGGAACAGACGCAGCTAAATGTACAACCATGATTGACACTGTTTCACTCAAACAGCAGCTGCAGCTTGAGATCAAACAGGTAAGACATGCTGTTGAACTTTACTGTAAACCACAGTTCAAGTTAATTATGAAGTCAATTAATTTTGTGGTGTGTGGCATTGTGACATAATAATTTAAATAATATATGAGTCTGGTGAAGACCTGCTCTATATGAAAAGTGCCCTGAGATGTCAGATGATTCAACTCTTTAATGAAATTGGCCTGAATTGATCAAAAGTCTTTGTAAAAAGGGGAGATTTGTGTTGAGTTATGACAATTTTTTAATGTGATTTAGAGCCAGGAGTGATGAGGGGATTGTTCCTGTCAGTATGAAGGAACAGGTGAGCTGTTCTAACTGTGTGTAAACAAACATTAGTAATATAAACACTTTCTAAACAACAGTAGGGACTCATTATATTTTTATAATTAAAAGTAAGATAAATGCATAAAGCAATGAAAGGGAATAGTATGACAGTAATATGAAATAAACCTGCATATTTTGCTATTGAAAATATATTAATTGGTTAAATCAAAATTTGTTTTCCATATAAAATGTAATAAATCTTTACAGATTATTGTCCTGATGCAGGCTCAATAAATTTAGTCCTCTGGACAGATTCTTCTTTGTATCAAAAATACTTCTTCAGTCTGAGGAGCTGTGACAAACTCAGTCATCTTTCCTCCTTGATGGAGAGGAACAATGGTTTGAGAGAGGAGTAAAGGAGGCCATCTTTGTGAAAAGAAACCGTCCATCATTAAACAGAGGTGGAGGCCTCCGTGTTCAACTGTCCCCCTCTCACAATGCTGTTATTGCTAGTATCTTACTGTTCATATAAAATATTTGATAATGTTCTTATGGAAACAATTTTTGAGTAATGTTCATAATGTGTTAATGCTACATGTTTGTCTCAGGCTACTTCTTGTTCTGCCATTAACTCTAAAATAGTTATTGAATAGATTATATATGTAGGTAAAACTAGATGTTGAACAACCCATTAAAATACACCAGAATCACCAAAATGCAGGAAATGGCATCTATTTTATTCAAAATTTTCTGAGAGAGGACCGCCACTGGCAATCTAGCGGCCCGGAGGGGGGGCGTTGAGGTTGCTCGCCCAGGGCGCCAAATAGGCTAGGACCGCCTCTGATTAAATCTAGATAAAACTAATTACATGATGTTCAGTAATAAAAAGAAAACTGTTGATGCTCCATTTAAAATTGAGGGTGTTGAGATTTGTAGAGTGAATGAGGTGAAGTTTTTGGGTGTTATTGATGACAAACTGACATGGAAACAACACATAAATTCTGTAAGAATAAAAATAGCTAAATCTATTGCAGTACTGTACAAAGTCAGAGACTTATTAAATGATAAAGCTCTGTATTTGTTGTATAACACAATCATTGTTCCACACTTAATCTATTGTATTGATGTTTGGGGGAAAGCGTGTAAAACAATCACAAAGCCTATTTTTGTATTACAGAAAAGAGCTGTAAGAATTATCACTAGAAAACATTACTGTCATCCATCAAGTACATTATTTTATCAACTGAAGTTATTGAAGTTCCATGATTTGGTAGACTATAATATTTTATCAGTTATGTATAGGGCTCAAAATAATGCATTACCTTTAAATATCCAAATGCATTTTGTTAAAAGACAAAGTTGTTATAATCTTAAGGGGACAGAGATGTTTGTAAAACCACAATTCAGAACTAGTTTGAAGGGACGTTCTACCTCAATCCAGGGAATTAGATTATGGAATGGCTTGGAGAATGTAGTTAAAAATGCCAAGTCAATGTTTACATTTAAGAAAATGATCAAAACTGAATTGTTAAAAAAAAATATGAAGTAGCTTAATGTGTATTGTTTTAGAGTTAGAAAAATTAGAAAGAGATATTCATTTTTTTCTGTTACTTGAAGATTATTATTGTTTGAACTGATTGTTTGAAAAAAGGGGCAGATATAATAAGATTTTTTCTTCTTTCTGCTACCTTTCATTTTACATTTTGTATGTTATCGTTTATGGGATTGTTTTGTATTGTATTTTAAATGAATAAAATTATAAATAAATAGATAAATAAATAAACAACTGCTGGATGTCCGGCCTCTGCGCAGTTTAGTTAAGTAGTTCTGGTTTAAATAGATTCATGTTAGTTCTACCAATCATCTGGGCACTAAACCAGTCTCGAGTCCAGATCAACAAATCTGATCCATTGTCAATCTAAATCTGAGACTTGCTTATTAGCCAGTTTAGCATTCTTTCACACCGGTATGTCATTTTTGAGAAATAATTGTTTTATAACCCTGAATAATGATGCATGTGCTCTTAGGTTAGCCATTAGTCTGGTTAAAGCCCCACTGACATGATTTTTTAATTTTCATAAAATTGCTCAAAATATATATATTTTATCATTTAAATATGTTCATTTTTGCAAACAAAATGCTAAATCACTTTAATTTTGCTTTAAAAGTGATTTTGAACTTCAAGCCGTGTTTAATCATGGGAAATCCAATTACACACGAACGCACCATCTGTGACGTAACACTGGGCAGAGGGCTCTGGTCTCTTTAATAGCGGACCATTTAAAACCCGACGAATTTATCAATCTATGTGAAGATTTGAGCTATTTGTCTTCATTTTGGGAAGCAGAAAATAGTTTGGGTGATGGAACAAGAAACAACAGGATCTAATTTAGGTCTGATGCTGTATCAGACTTACCTTCATGTGGAGCTGCTCATACCTGCGCACTGTGACAAGCCCAGAGCTCCAAGTACCCCTCGCTGCAGCCTGCAGGACGGGGCGGGGTCGTGCCCGAGGGCCGAGCCATACCATATATGGAAGTAGCGCCATTGCACTCCGGAAATAAAGGGGGCGCCATTTCCTATACCAGCCTTTTAGAAAATACAGTTAAAAAAACGCACAGAAATGAACAATCCATCAGTAAATACACTAACAACACAAGAAAACTTATAATTATTGAAACTGACTACTGATTTATTAATTTTTAGGCTTTGTTCTATGGATTAAGCACTTCTTATTAGTTATTTCATTTAAAAAAATGTTGAAAAAATGAGTGATCTTTACAAATCGGCATATGGACAGAAAATTATTCAAATATATAATTGATAAATGACATGGTATAAATGACATGGTATGTTATTTATGAAATACAGTAGCCTAGGCTGTATACTGTACTATGTTGGATCTCTTTCTTTCTTGGATCACAAAACACAGTAGCCTGGTATCAATAACAAGGGTACACTCTTTTGTAAGACTCGAAAAGAAGGTCATATTATCCAACTGATTGTTTTCTTCTCAGGGTTGAAGGAAAGTCAGAGTTACTGTTATGAATTGGTCATTAAAGTGCTGAATGTTATCATGATCAACAATTAGTTGTGTGTTGTATGTGTTCAGGTATGTATCTACCTACATGAAATCATCAATTCAATCAGAAATAACCACACTAAAAACTATATTACTATTTACCTAATAAAAGACTACACAATGTGTAGTGTCTTTAAAAGTCAATAGTAAACAACCCCAAGACATTTCTTCACTACCATAAATAGAACCATTCTACTTTATGAAATATTTTTTTTTAAATCAGGATCTGTTGTTCTCAGGCAGGTTTGAATGTGGTGAGAAAATTTATAAATAACTTTCCAGTAGGCTATTACAGAACCCTTTTACCAAATTCTGATATCAGCAGTCGATATTCACCTCTCATGTCGTTTCAGTACAGATCTTATGAGGAAAATTAGCTATGCCAGAAACTGTTTTTAAATAAACTCTTACCATTTGAATATCAGAATCAGAATCAGGTTTATTGGCCAAGTATGTTGACACACACAAGGAATTTGTTTCTGGCTGTTCGTGTCTCTCTAGAAAGTGTCTCTCTAAAAATGCTAAAAACTATACAAAAAAAAAAACGTACAAATAATACACAAAATACATAAGGATTCACATCACATGGGGGTTGTGAATGGGTTGGGGGTCACGCTGATGGATGTCTGATGATCAGCTGTTGATGATGGTGATGACCTGGGGGAAGAAACTGTTTTTGTGTCTGGCAGTCTTAGTGGACACAGATCTGTAGCGTCTGCCAGACGGGAGAAGTTGGAACATGTTGTGACCCGGGTGTGTGGAGTCTGTGATGATTTTTCCAGCCCGTTTCCTGGTTCTTGCGTGGTACAAGTCCTGAATGGAGGGCAGTGAAGCCCCGATGAATTTCTCAGCTGTCCTCACTGTTCGCTGCAGCCTGTTCCTGTCCTGCCTTGTGGCTGCTCCAAACCAGACTGTGATGGATGTACACAGGATGGACTCAATGACTGCAGTGTAGAACTGGATCAGCAGCTCCTGAGGCAGGTCCAGCTTCCTCAACTGGCGTAGGAAGTACAGTCTCTGCTGGGCCTTTTTGAGGATGGAGGTGATGTTGTGCTCCCACTTCAGGTCATGTGAGATGGTGGTTCCCAGGAACCTGAAGGACTCTACCGTAGACACGGGGCTGTTGAAGATTTTGAGGGGCAGCAGTTCTGGGGGGTGTCTCCTGAAGTCCACTCTCATCTCTACTGTCTTCAGTGTGTTCAGCTCCAGTTTGTTCAGGCTGCACCAGGACATCAGTCGTTCCACCTCCTGTCGGTACGCAGACTCGTTGTCATCACTGATAAGTCCAATGACTGTAGTGTCATCTGCGAACTTCAGGAGTTTAACAGACGGGTCATTAGAGGTGCAGTCATTGGTGTATAGAGAGAAGAGCAGTGGAGAGAGCACACAACCCTGAGGGGCACCAATGCTGATGGACTGTGAGGAGGACATGATTTTCCCCAACTGCACCTGCTGCGTCCTACCTGTTAGGAAGCTGGTGATCCACTGACACATGGCAGGAGAAACAGTGAGCTGGGAGAGTTTTGTGGAGAGAATGTCTGGGACAATAGTGTTAAATGCTGAACTAAAATCAAGAAACAGGATTCTTGCATAAGTCCCCGGGTGGTCTAGATGTTGCAGGATGAAATGCAGTCCCATGTTGACTGCATCATCCACTGACACAAATATGATGGCAGATTACCATTCATTGGATCAAAATTGATCATATCTAAACACACATGCAATCTTTAATAATTCCTATTAAAACCAATGACATAGTCTAGAGGTCCAGAATTTTATTCGACAATGTAGACAGATAAATGGACCATCTGCTGAAATGGTGGGCTTGTCATTTCTTCGCCAGAGACTGTCCATGCTGAGAAAGCTCTCCAGAGGTCAATGAATAGTTCATCAATAATGAACTGTACAGACAGCGGCAACGCTGTTAAAGCTGAATGTGGTAACACAAGGTCAGAACATCACTGAAACTCAGTTTTATATCGACAACCACTGCTTTTTATTTCATTGATGAAGAAGAGTTGTTTTATCATGACCTCTCAACCCCACTGGTCATGATTCCTCCTGAACTGAACACTGTTCTGAAAAAGCTTTCTCAGAGTCAAGTTATATAACTTCCATTAATATGTCCTTGTTCTGCAGATAATGCTGACATAACTGGTTAATGTTTCTTTGAATCATCTAAAAAACAAAAGTCATAAAATTTTTGTGACATGATTTTCCTTTGTAAATGTATTGTATATTATGCAACCTGAATATTTATCTGAGCCGTCATTCATTTTAACCTCCAGTGTACTGTAGGAAAAATGCGTTGTTCAAAATGGTATGTCCGAATAAACTGGAATCAGCTGGATTTCTTCTTTTGAACTTTATTTTCAATCTTCTGACTCCAATCAGGTTCATCCAGCACTCAGCAGCACAGGCCTCAGTAAGATCTTGGGCTGAATCAAAGCTGCTCTGCTCTGAGCAGAGACTCTGCCAAACACTGACAACTTCTTTCTACTATAATAATGAATTGACCTTATAATGTACATCTCTTCCTGGTTACACCCGTGGAGGTGTTACCCTTTGTGAATGTCTGTAAGTGCAAAGTGCTTTGTGGTCCGGAGGGACTTGATAAAGCTCTGTATAAGTTCAGTCCATTTACCATTTTACAGCAGACGTCAGAACGTAAATCATTTTGTTTAGGTTAAAGAAAGAACACATGATAAGACACACACCAACTCTGTCTGTTTTAACCTTAGGCTGAAATGATCAGAAAGTATAAGATACAATACTGAATCTAATATTCAATTAGATATTTCCTTTAGTACACTGTTTATTGTCAAACTGTTTTATTTCACTCATGGAGCAGATAAAAATAATGCAGCATATGTGTGTGTGTTGAAGCCATTGTATTGAACATGTGAAAATATCTTCACTCCAAAAGATTGCTTTTGCTATAAGCAGCAGTGACCCTGACATATAATTTTTGGATATTTTTGACTACTCCCAATTGAATGCAAATAAGACTGGAAGAAGTCAGTTCTGCTTTATATATGTATACATTTGTAAATAAATTTACTATAACGAAAAAGCTGGTGTGTTTGAGTATTCAATGCTTATGTGAATATATTCAGTAAACTATCAGTGAACAGCAAGTATGTAATGCAGAGCATCACCTTTTCTGGTTGTCCTCCATTTCAAATTAAAATACAAATATTTCTTAGTGAATGTGATCATATGGAAGACATGCTGCCAGTACACATCTACAATGAGGAATTTTTCAACCAAAAATTTGTAGTGGCATGGCAGTTTTAATTTTGACACAGAAGAATGATTTACAATCTTTACAAAGTTGCTATGACTTTTTAAACCTGAAATAAAAACAATGTACAACAAAACATAAGAGACAATTTATTTGAGACCATTTGATTTTAAATGTTGTATTCCAACAAAATTGTTTTCCTTTAGTCAGCAAAAATTTGTAACAAGCCATTTACAAAACTTAACTATAAATTTATTTGAATTGAAAGTACAAGACTCCATGTGTGATCTTTTATAACAGCGGTACATTGATTTTACATTTAGGCCTACACTTTTTCTTACCATTTTGGATTTCCACATTCAGCTTGTGATTTGTTTTTTTGATTAAAAACAAGCTTCCTTCTATAATTTAGTGTGTGTGTATTTTATATGTATATACACACACACGACAATATTTATATGAAATACTCTGTTATCTACTTGTCATACATGTACATTGACAGCTCTGACAAGATGTCATAATACTGTACTTGTACCTCTGTTACATACTTCTGAAAGTGGGCATATTGCCTTCATTTATATAGCCTACATCAATGGTTAACACATAGTAACTCTGAATGTATACAAATAAAAATATAACTGCTATGGAAAATATCCTATAATTTCAATTTTTTACTTAAGTGTGGAAATGATGCTATGCGAAAGAAAAGTAAGTAGAGTAGGTCAACAGAGCAATAGCAAATGGGAAATTGTAAATGTATACAATGTTTAAACACATTCAGTTAAGTCAAAGTCAACTTTATTGTCAGAACTCCAATATGTACAGGACATACACAGGATTGAAATTGCATTTCTCTCAGTCCCTCAGTGCAACAGTAACCATTTCAACACTAAACAATTAATAAACAAGCATAAAATGAAATAACAAAAGTCTAGTACTGTCCTGAGTTTTTTTGCATAGTAGTTTTTCATAGTAGTATAAAAGTATAAAAAGTTTCACCAACACCAAAACACCAACATTTAATAAACATAATCATAATATGAAATAGAGTGTAATACTGTCCTGAGTTTTTTCATAGTAGTTTTTCATAGTAGTATAAAAGTATAAAAAGTTTCACCAACACCAAAACACCAACATTTAATAAACATAATCATAATATGAAATAGAGTGTAATACTGTCCCGAAGTATAAAGTATAAAAAGTATTTCTATAAAACAAATGAAGGTTCTGGCATTTGACATTTGTAAAGAGTGACATAGCAGCATGTGGGGTTAATGTACACAGTATATGTATGAGGTAGTTGATATTTGTATAGAGACAAAGTGGCATTACACAATAAGGCTAATAAAAAGAATATATACTGTATATCAGCAGTAGTGTAGATATAAAAAGTCTAGATGTAAACAGTAGTAATAAATGTAAACAGTAGTATTAAATGTCAACAGTGAATGTAAACAGTAGTATGACTATAGGCAGTAATGTAATACAACCATTAGTGCAAATATAAGAATTAGTGCAAACTGAATGAGCACATGACCGTGAGTTGAGTGATTGACCCGTATTGATGACACAGAGTCCAGTGTTAAAAACTTTGTGTTGAGTGGTAATGTGTGAAAGTTTTTTTGTGATTAAGGCAGTACAAGTGGGAGGAAGGGCAGAGCAGGCAGAGTGTTAAGCATCCTGACTGCCTGATGAACAGAGCTGTCTCAGTCTGCTGGTTCGAGCCTGGACCGAACCAAAGACATTTCATAACTGACAGTCCAGGCAGTGGCCAGCTTTACCGTCAGAGTAGTAGCGGAGGTACCCCCCTCGTCTTCCATTTCCTGTGTAGCCCACACAGTCTTTGTACACTCTCTGGCAGGAAGAACATGTTATCACAGCAAAGGGTTTTCTGTGTTCTGCCCTGTAAGATGCTGAGAATTTACTCCAGTTGACCTCCCCTGTAAATGATAATTTTAATGTAGGTAAAATGTAATTTCATGTTTTAAGTGAAAACAAGTAAAAACATCATTACCATCCAGCCATGCAAAGTGGGCCTTCTTCCTGAAAACTGGATCAGACACAATAGATCGAAACCGCTTGCAGGTCAATGCCAAAGTGAGGTAAGCAACATCTCCCTCTGTTAGGACCACCTCTTGGAGCACAGCCTCAAGTACATGCGAAGGCATCTGAAAAACACCCCAATTGTGCAATGTAAGAACATCAAAGAATGAACAACTATATGTATAAGAATTCATCTTACCTGTAAAATTGGTGGCATTTGTTGCACCTGCAAAGTGAAGACCACAAAAAACAACACACACACACGCACACACACACACACACACACACACACACACACCTGAAATTCACAAGTACAAGTGACAATTCTTAATTATGGATGGTGTGACCAACCTCAAGATCTGGCTGGGTTGTTCGTGCATAGGTGTGGTCATCAGCACAATGACTCTGGCAAAATACATATTTATACATAGTTTCTTAAAACCTAAAATAAAGACCAGTACCTAATTGATTCAATCCTTGATTGTTGGATCATGATTTTCTTTCAAACAAAAAACTTAGTGCAACTGTGCATGGCAAATACACTTACTAACAATTACATTTTTCAAAACTATATCTTACCTTACATTTTCTCCTGGCTTCAACCATTTCATCATTTCTCTTCCTCTTTCTCTCTCTTCGTAGCCGTTCCCCAGATCTTTCAAAATCACAAATGAAGTCTTTACAGAAATACTACCATTCATGTAATGCCACATAGAGAGGCCAATTATTGTCCTTACTTCACAGGGAAGTTTGTCAAGATAAGTATGCACCACCACCTCCGTATAGTCATCATATCCATCTGCAGATATTACAGGTCAAAGTTTTGTGACATAACATCAAACCATGAAGCACTCAATCCTGTGTGTGCCCTTACCTCAGTGAAATCAAAAGGTGCTCCCATCACAAAGTACAGTGCATACTGTTAAGAAAAATGTGATTACTTGTATACAACCCACAAAACAATACGGATATGCTGAGTGGAAGCAACTTACCATCACTACAAACATTCCACAGTTGTTGGACAGTCCTTGTTTCGGCAATCCCTGTGGAATTTAAATGAAAAACTGTTTATTACTATAACCAACAAGAAAATACACATAACTATCAATTCATGTACCTCAAGGACAAATGCTTATTTTCCCTAACATCCCTGCCCCTACAAACATCTCACCTTGACATCATTGGCAACAAATTCTGTCCATGGTCCAGAAGCCAGATGAAGACAGACCCCTCTGATGTGGAATAATGCAAAGTTTTCAATGTATTAATAGCCAATGTTAATAACTGAAAAAAAAAAATATGAATAAATAACCGAACAATAAAAGAATGATGTGAGACAGAACATGATGGCTCAGCTTTAACCCATTCCATGTGAAAAGTAAGATGCATAACAAATTTTGATATTTTGGGCGAATAAGTGTTACCCACAAATAAATTTCACAGTTACTAATGAAGTAACTGAAGTATTTTGTTACACATAGCCTAAAGTAAGATTAATGCTGAACCTTATCCTCTGGCCAACAGACCCGGACATCTGAACTCGGAACACATGCCATAACTCATTCTAATAAAACCTTAATGTTTCGATGTGGTTTTCATCTCTGAAGCCAGTTCCACAGATAGAGTCCAGGTAGAAAATCTCTCTTTGTGTAGGATTCAGAATCTGAAAAAACGTGTGACTGATGATGAAAAATACTACAGAGGAAGAAATACTGAAATGAAGTCTACCAACTAATGCATAAAAATAAAGCTTGATAATACAATAAAATTGTTACTAACACATAGCGTCCAATGTCCAGGACGCAATACAGGAATCAGAATCCAATTCAGATTTGATGCCTGCGACTGAAATTGACAAAAAAAAAATGAAAATATTATCGTAAAACTGACAGCCAAAGCAGATAGTGTATTGATAAAGATTGTTCACTGGGAGATGTAGTGTTGGATCCTTTGAAAGAGGTGGAAACCAGGTTTGGACTACATGACTGTTTCCTGCAAAAACTTGAACACCCTGGACAGACGGGAACAAAAAAAATAAAAAATTACACCTGTTCACAGTTCTCGTATGTCTTTTAATACTTTATGCTTACTTAACATCCATTAAGAAGGCTTACAAAAATTGCCGTCATCTCATGAGCACAGACTATACTCGTCTGCATCTATATGTTGTGTCTCCTAATTCATTCATTCATTCAACCTTTATTTATACAGGCTAGCCTCGTTGAGTCACGGGGACTCATTTACAAGTGGGACCTGTCTCACTCACACCAAACAACCATCCACTCTCACACTCACACCTAGGGTCAATTTAGAGTCACCAATCAGCCTAACAAGCATGTTTTTTGGTCTAATGACGAAATATGGAATAAATAACTACTGTCTTCATTTACCAACCTTGTTATTAGACAGTTTCTCAACAACTTTCAGGCATGAGTTCAGAATCTGTAAGAAAAATAATAATTCATAAATTCACTACATAACAAAGTACATAAAACACATGCTTGTAATGCTTTGAAAATTACCTGTCCATTAATGTCTTCGCATAACCCCAGAGTGAACATATCACTTCGAGTAAGGATGTCTTTGTCC
>JBBPBX010037082.1:14809-31110 GCA_038048925.1 Garcialebias charrua | reverse complement strand
CCTAACATTAGTTATTGTTGCCAGAAAGTCTATCGTTGGTACAAATTTTGCACGATTGAGAAACACATCAGACACGGTATAAATTTCTCCAGCAAAAATAGTTTGGTTGAGTCAGCCACTTCTGTTTGAGCAGTGGCCTCTTGCTTTTTACAGCAATCCCACGAGCTAGTTTAATGAAGACATTTTTAAAACAACATTCAAGCGATCTTACCAACGACCTGGATGATCTCAGCCAGCAGCACTCCATCTGTGACGTCTGTTTGGAGGTCCTTGATGAGACGCTTGTGTCCTGACTTGGCAAGATAGTGGTTGGCCCAGTCTGTGTAGATCTGCGGTCACACACAAACACAAAAATCCATCTTCAACCATGAGCAACAAAAAAAAAAGTCCAAAACAAGGGCAGCCTCGCTAGGTCGTGGTTCAAACTTCATCGACACTTGGAAACTACAAAAGGTATAAACAGTTATAGCAAATTTACGACTACTAAGAAAACAGCGTGATTGACTGGGAGCAGAGGAGCCCTCTTTCTTTTGTTGCTGCTTCGATCTGGCATATATCCGCGTGGTATTCAAATCGGGGCCATTGTGCTCAGCCAGGGCATTCATCTCGGAGCACAGCACGGCTGTTTTCAATGGGCCATGCTGACATCACTCTCTGGGGACAGAAAAGACCCTTCACTGCCTGGGAGGGGAAGAGAGGAGGGGGGCAAAGCAAGCATCTGAATAATTTGAATAGCTCCCTTCAAAATTAGTTACCAAACTCTCTCCTTTAGACCTCCACTCTCACACCAACACAAGTTTCTTTTTCTGAGATTAAAACAGTGGGAGACGATGAGAAGGCGCTGACTCTTCTAATAAAGAAGGAAATGACACTTCATGAATCCATCTTTATCTTCAGCATTGCACAGACCTGTCTGTGGACTGCAGAGGCTCGTCCTCCCCACAGGGAGACAAAACAGCACATCTACCTTTGACAGCTCACTTTCAGATGTCCCACTGCAGACTCACATTTGATTGGATAAATATCTACACCTAGTCTCGTTTCAGCAATGTGATGCAAACTTAGAATACCAAATATTTACTAGTATATTTCTCCTCAAGAAAGCAAATTTCCTGGCTTGGTGCGAAAGCCACAAAGTTTTAATACTTGCAAGTTGTCCAGCATTTTAGATTTTCGAAATGTGTAAAAGTTGACCCGTAAAAGAAAACTGTGGTAACAAGACCACAAACGGCATGTTATGCAGCTGTTGACGAACTATTACACAGCAATCTATAATACTCTCACTATTGTTTTCCTGTTTATATTGATTATTCCGATTTCTATCATTATTCCGTACATTTTTTTGGTGCGATTCTCATCACACAATTTTTTAACTATTTCAGCCATTTATGAATCAAAATGTTCAGCTCGTTCACGACAAGGGTGTTACTTTGGTATTGGTGCAACTATAGCTTTTTGAAATATTTAGGCTTTTCTGCCACGTTTTCCCTCATAAAAAAATGAATTGAGATCATTTTCCATCCTGCAAATCTTTAGCTCTGTTTACAACCTTTTACGGTTCCTTTACTATTTTGTTCTGCTTCAGCTTTTTTCAGCTTCCTTGTGCAAATTTAAACTTTTTTTGCAGCTACTTTCAGCTACTTTCAGCTGTTGTTTCAGCTGTTTTGGGATCCTTTCAGTTTCTTTCTGCTAACAACAACATTTTTGTGCTTCTTCTAACTTCTTTCAGCTCCTTTCAGTTTCATTTCTGCAAGTTTTAGCTTTGTCTGCTATTTCAGCTACTATTTAGCTGTGTTATGCTAATTTGAGCTTTTTCAGCTAATTCCACATTTCTTTCACCCATTTCAAACTTTTTCAGCCTAATTCAGCAAAAAAGTGCTCTCTCCAATTCCCGCTGGTAATTTAAGCTTCTTTCTACCTTTTTTAGCTACTTTTCAGCTGTTTTATTTATTTACAAATTTCAGCTTTTTCAGATAATTTCTACTTTTCTGTGCTAATTTCTGCTTTTTTCAACCTAATTGGACAAACATGTTCTTTCTGCTTTCTTCGGCTAATTTAAGCCTATTCTAGCATTTCAGCTAGCTTTTTAGCATTTTTTAGCTAATTTCAGTTGTTTTCAAGTTTTTCTGTAATTTTGTTACTTTCAACCTACCGTATTTTCCGGCCTATAAGTTGCACCTTTTTGCCTAATTTGCATGCCCTACAACTTACAAGGCGAAGCGACATATTTATGGATTTTTTCCCATATTTTTAGACCAATTTTTGGCTGAGATATGACCGTTTCCATTCATTCTGACGAAGAAAAAAAAGGAGCAGTACCACTTTTGGCCGCTAGGGTCCACTGACCGTTCCCAGCTCATGTGTCCGACAGAAGCCTCCTCTTGTCGGACTCACTCTGTTGCAGCATGGCCGCCTGCTCTCTGGAGGTCTGAACTACTGTTAGCAATGCAAAACAGGTCAAGAACCACCGGACAGATTTTGATGAAACTTACAGAAAGTAATCACTGGATGGACATTTACAACTTATTAGCTGTAGGAGATGTTTGAGCAAAAATTCGATTTATTTATAATTTATTTTCGCAGTGCACTCGCACTTTTGGAAGACCGTCAAAGCGAAACAATTTAAATCCAGCTGATTTGAACATTACGTTCATTTTTAAAGGAAAAGTTAAGCTCAGAAACACTTTTGCTATAATGTCAGCAAACAAATGTTTTTTAGGTGTTAATCTTGTTAAATTTTAAAGAAATGAAGCGTGTCCGCTCGTTGCGCGTGCACGCTTCGCAGCACCAACGTAGCAAAACTTTTTTTTAACTCAGCTGATTTGACAGGTACGTGCATTTATTAAGGAAAAGTTCAGCTCAGACACATCTTTGCTATAATTTTCAGCAAACAAATAATTGTTTTTAAGTGTTAATCTGGTTAAAGTCCTACCGTGCACGCTCCTGTGGCCATTTCCGGGTTGTCACCGCTGACGCGTAACATACGCGACGCGTCAGCAGTGACACATAATAGATGTGACGTATACGGCGGTGCGACGCGTTTATGGATTTTTCCTATTTATTGGACATAACTGGACTGATGCGACTTATAGGGCGGTGCGACTTATCAGCCGGAAAATACGGTAATTAAGTTATTTATTGTAATTTCAGTTTGTTATGCTCCATTCAGTTAGTTAGTTTCAGCTTTTTCTGCTATTTCACCTATTATTTAGCCCTTTTATGCTAATTTTAGCTTTTTCAGGTAATTTCACATTTTATGAGCTCATTCTGCTCATTTAGACCTAATTCAGTAAAAATGTGTTCTTTACTTTCTTCTGTTAACTTAGGTTTTTTTGTTGATTTTCGCTACATTTCAGCATGTTTTTCTTTTTAGCTAATTTCAGCTGTTTTTCAGCAAGTTCTTCAGTAATAAGCATTCACACTGCATTTTCCCAGGAAAACGCCATTTTTCTAGTTGACCTTGACTTTGTGGTGATGAAAAGTTAAGACACTGTCTAGTGATGATACACGTGTGTTTGAAGTTTTGTTAATTATCTTGAGTGGATCAGAAGTTAGGGGTGGGACAAGTGAAAACGTACAGTATATACTTGTGGACGAACAGAGACTAAACTGTAATATATTTTGGAAATCTCTAAGATTCAGACATGTTAGTGGTGTGGGTGCAAAGTTGTTGAATTTAAGAGATATTTCAAAAAAGAATAGTGTGACGGCTAATTAGAGGGAGAGAAATGCTAACTGACCAAGAATAAAATGCAGCTGCCACAAAAGACAAACCCTGTTCATGTTTGTTTGAGATCATGCACATAAACGCTTGCGCGCCATGTAGGGTTAGGTGTGCACCATGATAGTGACCCTTGATCCTTTGTGTGTGAACTGTAAACAGACCTGGGTCAGCAGGTGTGCAAACTTCAAAGCCATTCACACAGACACACACGAGTGCACTCATTCCCATTCATGGGCCTAATCACAAAACTTTTACGAGAGTGCAAGACCGCAGGAACACACGGAGTGACCTATAAAACCGTACGGGCTACGTTACCGAACATAAACAGAACAGAACAATTAAGAGCTTAGAGCGAAACGGTGTTGAAAAAAGTCTTCACGTAACTAAATAAGGGATCGTGCTTTCGTTCTCAGCTGGTGACACAGAAAAGGAAGTATGATCTTTAAGAGCTTTTGTGTGAGTGTGTTTCTTTGACGTAGTTTCGAGAGGGCTAATTGAGGGTTTGGAGCAAAATAAAAACGAGGTGAAATGGGTAGCTGTCGTTCACAGAGCTGAAAACCACAAGGGTGTGTCAGATGACTGGAGGGGAACCGTTGGGCACGTGAGGAAAAAAACTAAACACAGAGGCAAATCAAACTGGACACTTTAAAGGCCTGATAAAGTCTTTTACACGTCTGGCATTTCACAGGCTGGTCAAACTTTTATTGAAATATGTCAGAAACTTTAGTATTATTGAGAATTGATGCAGAAATATAGAAATAAATTATAATTATTTAAAATACAGTTGTCAATAATTCAACCAGAAAGCATGATCAACTCTCCAGCTCAACTGTTAGCATTTAAAACATTTGTAGTAAAATAATCTGAAGCATTTATCATGTCTCTCAAAGACTGTCTGTAGATATTAAAATATATTTTTGTTACAGACACTCAGTCAAATAGAAGGTTTTCATTGTGTGTATGCATTTTACACCAAAAGAAAGAAAAAAAAAGCTGACTTAATTTGCTAAAAGTTGTTAAATTAAAAACAACGCAGCAAACTTTAAGTAGCAAACGAAAAAGAAAAAGAAGCTGTTGAAGGCATTTGACTCAAACATGTCAAGTTTTAAAAACTAAAGCAAAACAATTTAAATATTGGATGCATATTCACAAGATGAAGAAAAACATAATATGATAGCAGTGTTTTTTTTATCTGATTTTTTTTGTTTTGTTTTGTTTTTTTTGCAGCATGGTGGTACAGTTGCTAGAGCTGCCACCTCTCAGTGAAAAGGTCGCTGGTTCAAATCCCGGCCAGGGGTCTTTCTGGGTGGGGTTTGCATGTTGTCTCTGTGCATGTGTGGGCTTTCTCCAGGTACTCCAGTTTCTCCCACAGACCAGAAACATGCATGTTAGACTGACTGGTAACTCTAAATTGTCTCTAGGTGTGAGTGAGAGAGTGAATGGTTGTTTGTCTCGTTTGTCTCTGTGAGGGACTGGAGACCTGTCCAGGGTGTCCCCCGCCTTTTGCACAGTGATGGCTGGACATGAGCACCAGTGACCCCCATGATCCGAAAAAGAAGAAGTGGATGTAAAAGATGATGGATGGATGGATGGATGGATGGATGGATGGATGGATGGATTTTTAATTCATCTTTAGGCCTTTAGATTGAGATCAAATGGAAATACCTGTAACCTGCATCTGATTGCCAAATAAGAAAAATGTGAAAGTTTAATTGAATTTGTAATTTGATGTTTTATTGAATTCATGAGGATGTTAGTGACGAGCAATCCTTGTGTTGTCCCGTTTTGAATTTATTTATTAATTACTTTTCACCATAGATAATGAAACTATTGTCAAAACAAATTAGCAAAACTGTCTCAAACCTAAAAAGCTCTGTCTCAATAAACCCAAAAGAATGAAACTTTGGAAGCATATCCAAATTTTATTGCAGAGATCATTTTAAATGTTAAATAATAATACCATGGTATTGATTATAAAGCTTGAAATGCCCCCAAGCAAGATGTTTAATCATATACTGTAACTTTACTGGATGGAGGCTCAACACTGATCTGTGATACACTATAACATCTGCTGGAAAAAGGAAGTGTGATGGTCAAGTGGTGATGAAGGGCAAAATATGGCCCGAGGAACATGTAACTATTCTGCATTCATGGTGAAGAAAGATGAGTACTGACTCCATCTTCATTTGGTATCCATCAGGAATGAAGCATTGTTTACTCTACACTCAAAGGAAACCCCTATAGATATGAACATGACTATTAATTCATTAGATGGAAAAGGGGTGAAGGAATTGGGTAACTGACTGATGTAGCATCATAAAACAGTGCATGAAGATAAATAATGGAGGTTTATTTGATGGGTTTGTACTAGCACATGATAGAAGACATTCCTCCAAGATGACAGACTCCATGACACAATGCCTACAGCACAGGAAGTTTACTTGTTTATTTATTTATTTTTAAGAAACATGAGTTGGTTTTTGTAGTAAGGCCTTGAAATGTTGCAGAGCTGCATCCTCTGCGTGTCACCATGATTTTACCCAATATGTCTTTTAAAAAATCTTTCCAGATGTTAAAAGATTTCTGTTGATCTGCAGGTCCAATTTCAAACGATCTCGCAAGAACACACTAATCCAACAGAAACATATAAATTAATAAATTTAGGCACTCACACAATGTTACTTTGACTTTTGGCAACAGCTCTTCACAGCCGGAACAACCCAACACCCTCAGCAGGACTGAAGTGGGCTCTGCAAAAACTTTTTACAACTACAGTATGTACCTCAGAAACCAGAACAGTGTAAATCATGCAACACTCAAGAAACCAATCTGAGGAGACAGATCCATGGAGACACTAAAACTTCACAGGACACCCTAAGACATCCTTCGCCCATGTGCTGAGTGGTCAGTTCTATTTTGGCATAGTGAACATTCGGCTGTCCTGGGGTCAGAATGACCTTAGTTTGAACTGAGGCCTTGTGGGTCATTTTGACCCAAAGACAACAGCAGGATTACAATCCAGTTTGGTCTGGTTGACAATTAATGTAATTTAGTTATAAGACAGGTCACATACTGTTGTCCTGTTTTTAGATTCAGCTTGTTTTGCTACCCATAAGTTGGATTTATGCAAACACAATTCGATTGTCAATAAGAATTTACCTGACCTACTTTGAACTTGTGTTGATTGAACTTATATTGATAGATTCATTTGGCCGTATAGTTTTTTTTTTTTCCTTTTATAGATGGCCTCCCTTCTCACTAGTCACCTTACAGCCATCCTCTTCACACCATTATTATTTTTTTAGGATAGAAAGAAAGGAAAGACAGAAACTAAGACTACAAAACATATTAATTAACCACAAAAAGAGCACAAGGCAAACACACCCGACCGCCGTCCCGTCTGCATCCTGCAAAGTACATCACAGAACACAGCAACAAAACACATATGCATAAAAGAGACATAACATTCATGATTTTGCAGTAGATTTCTATAAATATATATATACCTATACCTACAAATATATATATACATACATATACATTCATATGCAGTCACATACCCATCTACATATCTACATATGATATCTACATCCCCGCATCCATTTGTATGTGGTTGTGAGCATGCATAAGTGAATAAGGCTTCTCTAATAGAACATTCAATTGTGACCGTGAAGCATCAGGGATCCACCCCCAAGACCCGAGGCAGACATAAGGGGGACCAGAGCCCAAGACCCCAAGAAGGACCCCAAGCGCAGAGCCCCCAGGGCCACCCGAACAGGATGAACCACTTACCCACCCCCCCAGATCCGACCATAGGGGAGAACCGGAAGATCCCCACTAGCGACTACACACAATGACCCCCCGAGGCCAACAGCGACATGTTCACAGGCCGTCGCCGGAACCCGGTGCACCGACGCATTTGGCTGTATAGTAAGTTACAACACTGAATCCCTCATACCGGTACTCGTGTCTGTTGTATCCACGTGTCAATGCTGTGGAGGTCACGGATCGGTCTGATGTGCAGATGTACAGCCATGTTTGTGCTTATTTGGGAAATCCCGCACCCCCAGAAACTCCCAGTTGTCTGAAATCTCTCTTTATGGAAACAAGGGTCTTCTTTAGGAGCTGCATGTTAGTAATGGGGACCAGGCATTCCCTTTACCAGAGAAAGAAACATGACACCAACTCATTCACATCCTGAGGGCTTTATGAAAACTGTTCTTTGTGGTCTATTAGACTTATTGACATCCTGTTTATTGGAGTGCATCCACCTCATGGGACCTTCAGTGTAGGTTGCATCAAATAAACATGATTATATTCTTAATATTTGAGATGTCTCTTTGGAGAATTGGTCATATCTGTTTTTAAAAGATCAGCAAGACAACAACCAAACTGCAGCTGCAGCTCTGTTCACTCAAATGGAAGCAACACAAATTATGAGCCAGCTTTGTATAATTTATTTTCTTTAAATAAACCCAAAGCACTGGATACGGTGCTGCTTTAGCATCCGGAGTCGTACTTTGTGTAAACTTATGGAAGATTAAACAATCAGAGGGGTGTTAATAGGTATCATTAGTGCTCTGTTCTCTCAATCACTGCACACATATGGTGAGCTGAGTCTGCACAGACATCTTGACATTTAATCAAAGCGCTGTCATCAACTTTCTTGTTTTGTTCGTTCACATACGCACGCTGCATGAAAGCTTCGTGCATGCTTGCATGGTGATGTTCAGTCGAAGCCGTCAGCTTTTCAAAGCCTGATAACAAAGAGAGGGATGAGTCACTCTCAGACAGATGCATCTTCTTTTCACACAAATACACAAATCTGCTGCACATCCACCATCTCTGTTGCCCCAGATTGCTGAGTCACCAGCCTGGTGTGCAACGCCAACAAAAGGCCGTGACACAAAAGGCCGTCCCTGCAGAGCACACTCAGCCTGGTCAGAAGACAGCCAGGGAACCACACTGTCAGAACGCCCTTGAGTTGAAGGAGACATTTGGCTAATTAACAACAGGGTCTTTGCCATCTTGGCCAAACTGTTTCATGCAAAGGTGCCCACTTTGCAAATGTTACATGTGATAGACCCATAGAATTAAAACAACCGAGGTAATCTGTGCAGCCACATACGTTTTTATTTATGCCAAGCTGCTTCTTGGCTGAAGGTAAAAACTTGGGTTGCTGTATCTTTCACAAGGCGCATTTAAAATCCTTTAATTTTCTCAAAAATCAACAGAGCTCTATAATCCGGTGTGTCTAATGTATTAATTCTGGTTGTGCTCACTGACCTCAAACCAATTTTATGTGGTACAACTGAACAATGTTAAGAGTTATTGTGAATGAGTTGAATAAAGTTTGACTTACTGTATGTGACTGTTTTATAATAATTCATTCAACCTTTATTTATACAGGCTAGCCTCGTTGAGTCACGGGGACTCATTTACAAGAGGGACCTGTCTCACTCACACCAAACAATAATAATAACAATAAAACAATAATAATCCTTTTATTTAAAAGCGCCTTTCAGGACACCCAAGGACACTTAACAAACCAACACAGTGTAATACAGAGCAAACATTATCAGCGACAAATTGAAATATAAAATACATAAAGGATATAAAATGGATAAAAATACATTTAGTAAAGTTAGTGATAAGCTAGTCTAAAGAGATGGGTTTTCAGGGCAGTCTTGAACAGAGAAAGGGAGGTGGTGTTTCGAAGGTCTGGTGGAAGGGCGTTCCAGAGGTGAGGGGCAGAGCAGGTGAAGGCCCTGCTCCCCATGGTGGAGAGGCGGGCAGAGGGTTCATGGAGATGTAGCGAAGAGGAGGATCTGAGAGAGCGTGATGGGATGGAGATTTGTAGGAGGTCAGATAGATAAGGAGGGGCAAGGTTGTGGATAGCTTTGAACGTGAGGAGTAGAATTTTGAAGATGATGCGTGATTTAACCGGGAGCCAGTGGAGCTGCTGCAGGACAGGAGTGATGTGGTTATAGTAGGAGGTTTGAGTGATGACACGGGCAGCTGAGTTCTGGACCATCTGTAACTTGTGGAGAGATTTGTTGGGGAGGCCGTAGAGAAGGGAGTTGCAGTAGTCAATACGGGAAGTCACAAGACTGTGCACCAGGATGGCTGTGGAGCGGGGCGTGAGAGAAGGACGGAGACGGTTAATATTACGGAGGTGGAAATAGGCAGACCGAGTAATATTGTTGATGTGTGAAGTGAAGGAAAGAGTGGTGTCGAGGATGACACCGAGGCTCTTGACCTGAGGGGAGGGGGATAGCAGAGAGTTGTTAAGGGGGACGAGAAGATGTTCTGATTTTGAAATAGAGTTTTTGGTACCGACGAGAATGACTTCTGTTTTGTTGCTGTTTAGTTGAAGGAAATTGTTAGAAAACCAGTGATTTAGCTCGTTGAGACAGTCGGTGAGGATGGAGGGAGGGTGGGTGGAGTTAGGTTTTGATGACAAGTAGAGCTGCGTGTCATCAGCATAGCAGTGGAAATGGACGCCGTGTTTGCGGAAGATGTGGCCTAGAGGAAGGAGGTAAATGATGAAGAGGAGGGGTCCGAGGACAGAGCCTTGGGGGACACCCGTGGAGACATGGGAAGACTGGGAACGGAAGGATTTAAGCTGAATGAATTGGGTGCGGTCAGAGAGATAGGAGGTGAACCAGTCTAACGGGGTACCTGAGATGCCAATGGAGGTTAGTCTGTTGAGGAGGATAGAATGACAGATGGTGTCGAAGGCAGAGCTTAGATCAAGAAGAATGAGGATGGACAGAAGACCAGAGTCAGCAGCAAGAAGGAGGTCGTTAGTGATTTTTACTAGGGCTGTTTCGGTGCTATGGTGTGGGCGAAATCCAGATTGAAACTCTTCATAAATGTTGTTGTTGGACAGGTGAGAGTGAAGTTGATTAGCAACAGTTTTGTTTCACTTAATACGCCTTATAATCTTGTGCACCTTATGTATGAAAACAGACCCATTCATTAATATTGTGCCTTATAATCCGAAAAATATGGTACTTCCCTCTTTGTCTCTGATGTTTTACACTCACACTCAATGGCTAGGTGTAACAAATAGCACTGCTGTATATGCTTTTTTTTCCTTTTATAGATGGCCTCCCTTCTCACCTTACAGCCATCCTCTCACACCGATATGATTTTTTTTTGTAGAGAGAAAGGAAAGACAGAAAGTAAGACAACAAAACACAACAATTATCCACAAAAAAAACACAAGGCAAACACACCCAACCTCCGTCTGCAATCCTACAAAGTACATGACAGAACACAGCAACACATGCATGAAGAATAATAACATTCATAACTTTGCAGTAGATTTCCATAAATATACATACCCATACTTACAAATGAATATACAGTATACATACATATACATTCATATTCAGTCACATACCCATCTACATATCTGCATATGATATCTACATATACATCCCTGCACCCATTTGTGTGTGGTTGTGAGCATGCATAAGTGAATAAGGTTCCTCGAATAGAACATTCAATAGTGACCGTGAAGCATCAGAGATCCGTCCCCCCAAGGCCCGAGGCAGACAAAGGGGCGATCAGAGCCCAAGACCCCAAGAAGGACCCCAAGCCCAGAATCCCCAGGGCCACCCGAACAGGACGAGCCACTCACCAACTCCCCAGATCTGACCAAAGGGGAGAACAGGAAGAGCCCCACCAGCGACTACACACAATGACCCCCTGGGGCCAACAGCGACAAACTCACAGGCCCCCGTCGGAGCCCGCTGCACCGACGTAGCCCCAGGCCCGGACACCGAGGCCCGGGCACCGGGGACGCCCACCCCTCAGGCCCAGACCCGACAGGACCAGAGGACCCGAGCCCCACCAGGCAGCCACCAGGCCGAGCCGACACACGCCCAAGCGCCCAACCCCCGACAGCGAGGGCCCCAAGCACGCCCGCAGGCAAAGGGACACCCACCCGGGGGACCACGTGGCAGGAGCGCGACACCAAGTAGCCTCAGATGTATCAGAGAGGGGGCAGTCCAAGTCCCAGCCTGACAATTAGACATTCATACACAGACACACTCACTCAGACCAACCCTCATCCTCACCCTCACTCACAGAAAGACAAACAATAACGACACGTTCCATTCATAATCTTAGGTCCAAGACATATACCGGTACCTGCTCCCTACATGGGGCAGCCCACACCCAAACCCAGGAGGTAGGCCCATTCATTCTGGGGTGAAGAGTAGCCGACATCCAAGATTCTGCCCAACCCGCGCCCTGCCGACAGGACACCCCAACCCAATGGCTAGGTGTAACAAATAGCACTGCTGTTGATGCTAAACACACGGTTTTAAAAAGTAATTATCCTGGAAATCTGGTAATACTTTCACCCAATAAACACTAAAAATCCATTAATTTGGTTTACAGAATAACATTAGCCATAAAAGTTGCTTTAGCAACCAAAATACAGAACAACCTTCACAAACCAGCAATGAAAGGTGATGATGCTGAGATCTCACTCAGCCTGCTCTCAGCAGTGCTTGTTGTCACTGTTACATATCCTGAGGAAGCTGCCAATGCTGACACCTATAGTTCTTATGTATGTTGACTGCAGTCATGCTTTTTGTGTGGTTAATTGGTCTGATTGTGATCAGGCTTGTGTGTGTGTGTTCAGCCAGGAACACCTGAGAGCCACGCCTATATATACTTCAAGTTGACTGTGCTTGAATGCGGAGTGTTGTGAGCTCAGAGGAGGTTGCTTTTGCTGAGCTGTTTGAGTACTGTATGGTACTGTGTGGGGGTGTTCTCCGCCCACCCCTGTCTTGAAGTCTGATCTTCTGTTTAGAAGGTTCTTGGTGAGTAACTACTAGCTCATGTTTGGTCTTGACTGCTAGATGCACTTAAAGAGTGGCTACTAGCTCATGTTTGGTCTTGACTGCTAGTTGCATTTGTGTCAGCTCATTTGTTTGTGGAGTTTGACTGTGCTTGATGCACTTAGGAATGTTTGCTCATCTTTTGACTTTTGTTGTGCTTAGTGCACTGGGTAGCTGAAGGCTGCATTGATGACATTAGGATCCTGCTAATGATAATTGATATCAGGGATGCTGACCTGTGTGGTTTGGTTAAGTTGGTTTAACCAGGAGGTTGTGTGGCTGGTCCAGAGGTGACCAGCTGTTTGGAGCTTTTTGGAGTGGAGCTGTTTGGAGCTTTTTGGAGCTTGGAGCTGTTTGGAGTTTTTGTTTGTTTGCCTAATGACAGAGTGAGATCGGTAGTCCAGTTATATCGTTTTTCTTTTACCCCTAGGGTCCCCTTTTGGTCAGGTAGTCCGTCTCCAGACAGGCTGCGACGGCCCTGTTTTTATGGGTTGGGCCGACGCTGGGGACGTTATATTCTTTTTGGCTGACTCACTCTTGTCCACCATTTATTTGTACTTTTGTCTGTCTATTTTTGCTCCCTTTTTTTGCCCTGTGCCAGAAGACGGTGCACTCCGCACCTGGAGGGAGGAGTCGGGCAGTTTTCAATAAAGCTTTTTATTTTTACATTCTGCCTTCTTGTGTCCTTTGTCCATTTAATGTGTTCGGCCTGAGCCAGCCGTAACATATTTTGGGGGCTCGTCCGGGATCTTGAATCCTTTTTGACTCCTTGTCTGGATCTTGGATCCTTCTTCTCCTTTTGCTCCTTGTCTGGATTTTTGAATCCTTGTCCTTGCTGGATTTTTGAGACATTGAGTTGTTTGTTCTGGTTTTGAGCAGACATTGAGTTTTTTGTGCTTAAAATATTGAGAGTGTAGTGAAGTCTTTTGAAGCCAAGTGTTTTTGGACCGCAGTTAATATAATTGCTCCTTTTTTACATTTGGTGTGTTTTGACAGCTGTGTGCTGTAGTTTGCACTCTCTCTGGAGCTGACAGGACCAGCTCTGGAGCTGACAGGACCAGCTCCTGGTTGCTGATTGAGCTGAAACACGCAGCTGTGTGTGTGTGGTTTTTGGATTGTGCTGCGTTCAAATGCAGCTGTGATTTTGCTGTTGTTTACAGTGAAAGTCATTAGAAGAGGGGTACAGCTTAAAAGCTGTTTGTGTCCACATCATGGTGTTCAATTTAAAGAAATTTATTGAACAGCCCACATTTGATGTCTATATGAACTGCACGAGAGAGCAGATGTTGAATATAGCAAACCATTTTAAAATCAACACTAGAGAATACGAACATGATGGTTGGTTTGAGGGTGGACTGCTGACTGAATTAATTCAACTTGGGGTTGTTGTGATGCCTGATTATGGACATTCAAATGAAAATACAGTTGCTTTAAGAAAAAAAGAGCTTGAAGAACAAATGAGGAAAGAAAAAGAGCTCATTTTACAGCAGCTTGAAACTGCCAAAAGGGAATTACAACTTAAACATCAAACTTTCTTAAAAGAACAGGAACTAGAACAACAAAGACGTAAAGCTGCTTTGGAGGAAAAGAAGCGTCTTTGTGAACAAGAAGAATTAAGACTTTATGCCACTCTTGAAGAGGAGAAACGTCTTCTGGACCAAGAGTTGCAGAGAGAATTGAGAAAGCTCCATACTGCACAAAGGGAAGATCACCATTTGTGTCCCACTGTGTGTCATCCAAAGGTGACACCAGAGCCTTTCATTCAAGAAGGTGAGCCTCTCACACTTCTACAGGAGGTGGCGCCTCAGGAACATCAACCAGAGGAAGAGAGTGAAGATGTTGATTTAAGCAACAGCTTCATGATGAATTGTGAAGGAGAACCAACTCCAGTGGAGGAGAAGAAACTTTTACTGTCCTCACATCGCCCAGAGGAGGAGAAAAATGAGGATGATGTCTATTTGGGTGACAGTTTCTTCTTTTTTCATGTAACTGAACTTGAAATTAAACATGAAAATGAATCTGACTTAATCCCAGTTAAAGATGTGGATTTTAAAAACTTTGGTGAGCTGAAGGAACATTACATTGACCTGAGTGAATGTTTTCTATTTAGCTCTGAAGCCGAAGAAGTCCCAGTGAGCTTAACTGAGGAGGATCCAGAAGAAACAAATCCACCTGTTTCATTGTGTTCTTTTTTAGCTCCTGCAGAAAACAAAGCAAGAGTTGTGAAGAATGATGTGAGATCATTGGCTGGAAGTACAGCAGAAAACACATTTTCACTGTCTGTGAGAAATAAAAAGCTGCTGCCTTATATTGGACATGTTGCAAATGAATCTGTGCCTAACTGTCTCTACTGTGCTTACAGTGTGGCTGGAAACAGTGCTGTTGCAGCTGACATGGTGGAGCTGCCACATGCAGAAAATGACAGTTTCCCTCTGGCTGTTATGAAGAGTATCCACTCTCCCACTGGCATCCTTGGTCATGATGTTGATGTTGGTTTGGTGTCTGTTAACAAAAATAAGTCTTACAGAGTAAGCCTAGACAAGCGTTGCCTGTTTGGCTTCAGAACATTTTAAGATAACATGACATTGATTATGTTAGCGGTTAGGCGGACTAGTTTTAATGATGTTTTTAGTCCGTTTGTCTGTTGCAACCGCTACATTGTTGCTCTCTAGGGTCCTATTTATTTTGCATGTGCGGATGTGAGATGTTTTCACCTGGCATCCACATCACCCCCATACAAAACACTGGTGGTGGAGGTGTTACATATCCTGAGGAAGCTGCCAATGCTGACACCTATAGTTCTTATGTATGTTGACTGCAGACTGGAGGTTGTGTGGCTGGTCCAGAGGTGACCAGCTGTTTGGAGCTGTTTGGAGCTTGGAGCTGTTTGGAGCTGTTTGGAGCTTGGAGCTGTTTGGAGTTTTTGTTGGTTTGCCTAATGACAGAGTGAGATCGGTAGTCCAGTTATATCGTTTTTCTTTTACCCCTAGGGTCCCCTTTTGGTCAGGTAGTCCGTCTCCAGACAGGCTGCGACGGCCCTGTTTTTATGGGTTGGGCCGACGCTGGGGACGTTATATTCTTTTTGGCTGACTCACTCTTGTCCACCACTTATTTGTACTTTTGTCTGTCTATTTTTGCTCCCTTTTTTTGCCCTGTGCCAGAAGACGGTGCACTCCGCACCTGGAGGGAGGAGTCGGGCAGTTTTCAATAAAGCTTTTTATTTTTACATTCTGCCTTCTTGTGTCCTTTGTCCATTTAATGTGTTCGGCCTGAGCCAGCCGTAACAGTCACTCACCACAAACAGTTATTTACTACCCAAAATGACCTTCTTGATTTATGGAGGCTGTTTACAGAGTTCACATGCACAGCATGGCACAAAGCAATAGTTTCAGACAAAGTGAGTCTGTCTGATTAAACTTTGTATTTGAAAATGTGATTTTTCTATGTCAAATGTCTTTACACAGACAGATTCCCTCATTATGCTTCTGTTGCTTATCTTTCTTCACTTACAGGGAGTATTTTTCATCACCATGCAAAGCACGTGATAGTGTATTTACTCATGTGTGTGTGTGTGTGTGTGTGTGTGGGGGGGGGGGGGTCTGTGTGTGTCTATCAACAAAATATTTCTTAAACTACCAAAAGGAGTTTAATGTAAAAAAAAGTGTAATGTAAAAATTTAGCTTACACATTTCAGACTTGGACTAATGCAATTCAGTTGG
>JBBPBX010037082.1:3994-14543 GCA_038048925.1 Garcialebias charrua | reverse complement strand
TATATATATATTAGGGGTGTAACGGTACGCTAAAATCACATTTCAGTTCAGTTCAGTTTCAAGGAGGGCTCGGTTCGGTTAATTGTTGGTACAAAAAGACAAAATAAAGACTTACAAATTGTTTATTATACCCTTTATTTATCCAGGTAGTCTCATTGAGCCATGATAACTCATTTTAGAGAGGGACCTGTTTAGGTAGCAGATGGTAGGGGTTAAAGGTGGGGTGACATCATGTTTGAACTTTTCATAAATTGTTACAACATATTGTATACAGTATATCTTTTATCATTCAACTATGTTCGTTGTTGAAAACAAAATGATAATTTAATGAAAATTTGTTTGAAAAGTGAGTTTAAAATTTGCGCCGTTTATTCATGGGAAATCCAATTACACACAAATGCAACATTTGTGACGTCATCGCAAGACTTTCATTCTGCGGCTGCGCATAGAACTCAGATTCATTTTCTGCATGTTAGCCTATTATTTTTTTTGTATAACTTGAAAAATGCTGATACGTTGGGTCGCATTTGGCTGTTCTATTATCATCAGGGAACAAGTGAGACTTTTCACTTTCCCAAAAGATGAAAAACTTCTTCAAGACTGGACAAGACAAACAAAACTGTTCCCCTTGGAGCTCCCTCGCTCCACCCGAAAGCCCCCCTCGCTCCACTCCACCTGAACGGTAATGCCGGCTACACACCAAACACGTTTCGAGCAGCCAAAGCAGCCAGGTTACATGCAAAGTCTATGTGGCCTCGCATCAAGGAGCGGCACAGCGTGACGCGGCACGTTTTGAGCAGTTTGAGCAACGCGGCAGGGCGCGGCAGTTCTTTTCCACGCACGCGGCGTGTCCAGAGCAGCCGTTGCCGGAGTTCAACAAATTGAACTTTGACCTACTTTTGCTGCTCACCGTGTAGCAGCAACCAATCAGGAGAGACTCTGCTATGTGGTGACGCAACGACGACAGGACTTTTTTTGGACTTTTTAAACTTAGCCCAACGAGCCTCCATGAAGAAACCAGCCTCCGGTAAGAAACTTGGCATTTTTACAGTTGCCGCTGTCCGCTCGAGCGTACGATCACCCCAAACATAAAAAAAAAAGTTTTAATCTCAACAAAGACTTTTGGAGCTGCAGTTCGGCTCGTAGAAAACCCACTCAAGTAGTAACGAGGCTCACGAACAGCTGATTTTATCTGCCCGGTGTACAGAAAAACAAAACAAACCCGACCGGAAAAGGACCAAGACGCTGCTCCCACTGCGCGTCTTCAGACGCGTTCGGTGTGAACAGACATCTGTTGACAAGCAGCAAACACCGCGCGTCGGGAGCGCTTTTGCTGCTGAAGACGCGTTTGGTGGGAACCCGGCATAAGGCAGAATGAAGACAAATTGCTCAAATCTAAACTTAGATTGCTAAATTTGTCGGTTTATATAATGTGGGCTATTGTTATGTAAAAGGGGCGTTCTAGGAGACATTCCTGCGCCGACGTCACAAAATTAGCGAGCAGAAGTACCCGGATGTCACGTGAAGAAACACAGCGCGAATTTTAAACTCACTTTTTAAACGAATTTTCATTAAATTATTGTTTTGTTTGCAACAACAAACATAGTTGAATGATAATATATATATGTTGTAACAATTTATGAAAAGTTCAATCATGATGTCACCCCACCTTTAAGGGCCTTGCTCAGGGGCCCAGAATGGGACGAATGAGAGTGGAGGCAGGTGTGGGTGTTTAACCTTTTCCACCAACATTTTGATGTAGTCTGTACCGGGGCTTGAACCGGCGATTTTCTGATCACAGGCCCACCGTCACTAACCTCCGCGCCACCACTCCCCCTAAAATATGCCAAGTAAACAAGAAGTTTATATAAAAATAAATAAAAGCGACCCATTTGGATAATATTTTAAATAAACGGCACTCTTTACAATAAATAAAGTATACTAACAATAATAAAAATCTTAATAAATACAATAACAGTCAGAACCAGAACAATAAGCAGCAACAGACTTACAATCACCGGTAGTCAAGTTTTAAGTTTTTGTCCAAAAAGACCAACTTGTCCACATTTTCTGCCAAAAGCACAGATCTAGTTGCAGTGAATATCTCCAACGTGCGCTCTCAGGACATGATTACCTGCAGTGTCCCCTCATTGCAGACTGAACTAGGCAAAAGGGCCTTCTCCTACTCTGCTCCTGTTTCCTGGAATATCTTGCAACAAGATCTGAAGTTGTCAACTTTAACCTCTCTAAGGGATTTTAAACAACTGTTAAGTGCATAGCAAATACCAAAGCAGACATTTTCCTGTTTTTAGTATTTTATGTACATTGCTTTATAATGTAGCTGTTTTTTGTTTCATTTTTATTTCATTTATTCCATTTACTTTTCATTTTATATGCTTTTCATTTGATTGTCTATTGTTCTCTGCACCTCATCTGTGCTCTTTGCCAAAAACAGGTTTGTCATGTAAATGAGTCTGAGTAGTTGATAGTTATACCAACACATACCATATTTTCCGGCCTATAAGTCACAGTTTTTTTAACTAATTTTCATGTCCTGCGACTTATAGGGCGAAGCAACATATTTAGGGATTTTTCCCCATATTTTTAGACCAATTTTTGGCTGAGATATGACCTTTTCCATTAATTCTGACAATAAAATGGAGCAGTACCACTTTCGGCCGCTAGGGTCCACCGACCGTTCCCAGCTTATGTGTCCGACAGAAGCCTCCTCTGCTCGGACTCACTCTAGCCCCTTTCATAAGACAGCTCAGTCCGGGCCTGATGCGTGTTCAGTCCTCCAACAAGCATTCAGAAAAAACACGAAGGCGGATTGGCGAGTAAATTTTACTCGCCTCTGATGCGCCCCTGATCCGCAAGCAGAGGTAGTATCAGGCCCGGATCTGTCGACTTGTGAAAGGTGTGGGGGTGCTGCGGCTTCAAACTGATTTGAATAATGGGAGGAATGATGACGTACTCTCCCGGCGCCCACTGTCGCGCTCTATTTAAATGTGTAAACAAGAACATGACATTTGTATTTCGCTTGCGCATCACTCGCTATTCTTCGCCGAATCTTTTTCTTTTTTATTGATCGGCGTTTCCTCAATGTGCGCAATGCTGTGTCAAAGCTTGCATGTGATTTCATCGGTCTTCGCGCAAATAATTGCTGCATCTTGGCATTTATTAACAAAAGCATTCGGATGAGCACAACGATGTTCGCTAGCGTTGCCATGTTTGTTTACGGACACCTCTGCGGTCCCACTTTAAACACGCAGGCACCACGTCATCTGAGCTGCAGATTTTCACCATGCCTCTTTTCAACCCGCGCTGCAAATTGTTTTGTGAATGCTCCATTGAGGCCGGGCCGTGGCCGGATTCAACTTTGTTTTATGAATGACCCGGGGGGGATTAAAGCCGGGCCGCTCTATACGGCTATTGCGCGGATTTGACTTATGAAAGGGGCTAGAGTTGCAGCCCGGCCTCCTGCTCTCTGAAGGTAGGTCTGAACTAGTGTTTGTTAGCAAAATAGCTCAAGAACCACAGGACAGATTTTGATGAAACTTACCGAAAGTAATCACTGCATGGATAATTACAACAAGTTATCTTTAGGAGATGTTTGAGCGAAAATTCAATTTATTTATAATTTATTTTCGCAGCGCATGCGACCGTTTGGAAGACAGTCAAAGCGAAACAATTTAAATCCACCTGATTTGATAATTACGTGCATTTATTAAGGAAAAGTTAAGCTCAGAAGCACTTTTACTATGTCAACAAACAAATATATATTTTAAGTTGTTTATATTGTTAAATTTTAAAGAAATTAAGCTTATCCGCTCGCTGCATGTGCACGCTTCGCAGCACGCGAAATAGCGAAACAATTTTTTAAAATTCAGCTTATTTGACCATTACGTGCATTTAAGGAAAAGTTCAGCTAGGACACATCTTTGTGAACTTTGTTCCCGTTTATTCTTCTTTTTATCCTGTTAAGCAACTTGGTCAATGCAAGGCATTGTGGAAGGTGCTATACAAATAAAGTTTATTATTATTATTATTATTATGTTATAATTTTCAGCAAACAAATAATTGTTTTTAAGTGTTAATCTTGTTAAAGTCCTACCGTGCACGCTCCTGTTGCCATTTGCGGTGACGCGTAACATACGCGACGCGGCATAATAGATGCGACGTATACGGAGGTGCGACATGTTTATGGATTTTTCCACTTTATTGGACATAATTGGACTAATGTGACTTATGGGGCGTAAAATACGGTACTCTGAATGCTCACAGACTGTGTGAGATCTTTGTTCAAAACTTTGACATGCAAGGCGATAAGCATCTTTTCAAGGAATGCTACTTTTATGTTAAGTGCTTTTTTCATGTGTGAAGTTTGGAGGCAGATTAGGAATAAATGTTGATGTGCAGCTGATAAACCTCTGAGCCAGCAACAATAGTAACCACAAAGCCAAACTGGGCAGCAGATGCGTCTATTTGAGGCAACATCTTGAGCTCACTGCTTTTAACAGCAAGACTTGTAAAGATTGGGTCCACTCTTTTCTGTCTGTATTACTGAAAGGTATTAATAGCAGCTTTCAGGATAATGCCTTTTTGCAAAGACAAATCTGCCGTCAGGTTATCGTTGCATCGAATCATACTTCTCATTTTACCAATGTATCCATCAACAGATGGTGCAGCTGCATTGTTCAAGTGGTGAGCAGTCAAAATACAATGCTTAAAATATTATCAAATTAAAATAGTTTTAAATGTCAAAATGTTTACTATTTACAAACTAAAATCTGAAACACTGAATATGTTAAACATTTATGCACAATGTCTATATTTATAACTTACCGGTAATAATGTGGTCCTTTTTTAGTCAGCATGTTTTAAAAACTGTTTCATTTCTGAGAGGCTTCATTTAGTCTCTTCATTAAAGTTCAAACATTACAAACCACTAAGGAGCAGCTAAATGTTTCAGTTTTTCTCACATTAAACCACAACATCACAGGTTTGTCCATTAAAGTTCAACGTCAAAAGCACAGTAATAACCATACTGATAACTAAAGAACTATTAGAGCGATTCTTTTACTTTCAGGGTTCAAAAAGCACCCAGAATCTAGTAATTTGCAAAAATGGACTATATATGAGGTAGAGCTATAAAGATGAAAATAGCAGGACCAGAGCTGTTATGATGTGTTTTTTCCCAACAAGTTTCCAAAAGGAGCCAGGACTTTTAACAGCTTCCATTATAATTCTGCTAATGGCACGGAACAGTGCATGGCTTTTGTAGTGCTAAGGCTACAAAAGCATTGCTCTGATAGCACTGCTTTCTTTTACCTTTTCAAAGGAAATCTAACTCTGAACATCAAACACAGAGCCAGCTAAGAGAATGGTCCCTTCTGATGACGATGATGTTCAGGATATCCAGGGCTTTACAAGAAAGAACTAAAGTCCAATGGTCTTCAAGGGGTGCATTAGATCCACAAAGTACCTGATTCTGCCAGAGGCTTCTAGAATAAATCCAAGCAGCTAGTGGATATCTACGTACCGGTAGTTCTATTCCTGACACGTCTATTTCAAGCTGACCTTTCTGCTTATATCGCTCATTTTCACAAGACCCCTCTATTCATTTACCATCAACTGTAAATGCAACTATTGGTTTCCATTTGAGCAATTTGGTGAAATGTATCAACAACCCAAAAACATGCAAACAGTAAAAACGTTGCTGATCTCTCATTCTCTTATCAGGTTTCTTACCCTTTTGTAGTTTTCACAAGAGAATTGGCTGTAGGTCCTGACTGGCACCATGAGGGCGCTATGCCCCGCCATGTGGGGTCGTCGCCTCGATAAAGACAACTGACGGGTCAAAGCAAACGACTGAAAACCCTAAACCTCCACAACACCAGAAGATGAGAGGAGTCTATTCACAGAGGAAGAGTTTATTGGCCACTGACCACAGGCCATCTTACCCCCCGTCACTCTCTAACAGCGTCTTTATGGGTTGTTGCCTGTAGGAACATGACGTGCTTTACTTCTCTTTACATGTACTCCTTTCTTATCTCGTCCCTTCTCCTTTTCAGACTGCTCAGTGAAGCCCCAGACATCCTGACAGTATTTTAACCTCCCCCCGCCCCCCTTCTCTCTGAGTATCTTCCTGCACTCTCCGTCAGTCCAGTTCCTCCTCCTGCTTCTGCAACAAAAATCATAGAGAACAAAACATTGGAAACATTGATTTACACTTCCATATTTGAAATAATCTTAGGTCATTTTTAAATTTATTTAACCTTTATTTATACAGGTAGTCTCATTGAGTCACAGGGACTCATTTTCAAGAGAAATATGTTTTAGACAGAAAATTTTTTTCATTCATTCAACCTTTATTTATACAGGCTAGCCTCGTTGAGCCACGGGGACTCATTTACAAGAGGGACCTGTTTCACTCACACCCAGCAGGGTCAATTTAGAGTTACCAATCAGCCTAACATGCATGTTTTTGGACTGTGGGAGGAAACCGGAGCACCCAATACAGGTAGTCCCCGACTTACGAGCACTCTTACTTACGAGGTCCCGGACTTACGAGCATGCATCTCATAAAAAAAATTATTATTATTTTTTAACTTTTTTTTTATTATAAATGAATACATGTACAGTACTGTACAGTCACCAAGCACTTAGCCTATCCTAACACAGTTTTTTAAGATGAAGGAGTGAGTTGAATTGTCTCCCTTTCACATAAAGGGAGCTAGCTCCCTTTATGTGAATGGAGCCTGCAGGGAGGAGGGAGACAATTCAACTGACTCCTTAACTGTAACCGTGTTTCCATCAAGGTTTCTAGGTGCGCATTTTGAAGTATCGCAGCAGAAAAGCTTAATGGAAACGGCAAAATCCGTATTTACTTTCTCAAGTTCGCCAAAAAGTTTATACGCTCGCTTGAGGTGGTTTTTGGGATGTTCGAAAATGAGCAGATGCGCACAGCGACAGATGGAAACACATTTGCCGACTCGTGCTGCCGAAGCGAACATTCACGTCACGTGACTGATCAGCTGTTTCCGCTCCGGACAACATGTAACATCGCTAAAACTAGTTTGTATGACAGAATAAATACAACTCGACCGATAGCAACACGTACCTGAAATATTCTCTCCATTTTGACGAGATGTGTGGCCAGGTTCTGTTTTCAACTGCTACTTCCTGTTTACTGTAGACATGCGCTGGACATGCGCAGTGCTGACGTCTGACGTAATGACGCTGACGTCTGACGTAATGACGCTGTGCGTGGCTTGGTAGATGCGCTTCAAGCCAGCAGATGGAAACACTTCTGCTTCGCATTAATTTGTATTTACATATTTGCGAGATTTCAAAAATTAGCTCAAAAATCGAAATGAAAATGGATGGAAACACGGCTTGTGTGATGGTGCATTTACACCTAACAGCGTTTCAACGGCAGGAGCGTCCAGCTTACATGCAAAGTCAATGGGGGACATGCTTCCAGTAGCGTCTTGGCATCGGGCGTCACGTCACGTGCGTGTTGAGCGTGCTGGAAAGCGTTTTTCCGTGCACGTGAACCCGCGTCAGCCTCCAAAGCACGCCTTGACCATGCTGAAGATTTCGCCGTTCAAACTTTCAAACGCCGTTCAACTCTCCCTGATTGGTTGATCAGGGAGAGTCGGGGGGAGAAGAGAGGGGGAGAGTCCCTATGTGACGCGGAAACGAGGGGGCGGGGGTATTGCGCAACTATGTGACGTATTGTTTGTGGGACACAGAAAAGACCCGCGAGGTCGTGTACTATGGAAGAGAAACTCATTGTAGCTGTGTGTTCGCGACAAGTCCTTCACGACCAGTCAAGTCTGCTCCACAGAGACAGAAATAAAAAGCTCCTCGCCTGGCGGAGTGCAGTGAGGACTCGGTATACCGGTAAGCTCCTCCCACACACCCCGCAGCAGTTTCGCGTTCAGGTCTGGACACCAAGTGCGTCCACTTGCGTGCGTGACGAGCTTTTTGGAAGTTGAAACGCTGTTCGGTCTGGATGTACCATTAGGATAGGCTAAGTGCTTGGTGACTGTACAGTACTGTACATTTATCTATTTATAAATAAAAAACAATAAAAAAATAAAAATACTGTATATACTGTATATTTTTAATAAATAGATAAATGTACAGTACTGTACAGTCACCAAGCACTTAGCCTATCCTAACACAGTTTTTAAAGATGAAGGAGTCAGTTGAATTGTCTCCCTCCTCCCTGCAGGCTCCATAGGGAGCTTGCTCCCTTTATGTGAAAGGGAGACAATTCAACTTATTCCTTCATCTTTAAAAACTGTGTTAGGATAGGCTAAGTGCTTGGTGACTGTCCAGTACTGTACATGTATTCATTTATAAAAATAATAAAATAAAATAAAAAATATATTTTTTAAATTTATTAATTTATTTTTTTTACTATGTGATCCTACTTACGAATTTTTGACATACGAGCGCCCCCTAGAGACGGAATTCGCTCGTAAGTCGGGGACTACCTGTACTGTATACAACAATAAAAAAGCCATTAAAATGAGAAATAGTGTTATAAAAACACTGTTACTGTTAGCAGCATGTTCCTATTAGCAGAGTGGTTCTGTTAGCAGTGAGGTTCTCTTAGCATCATGGTCCTGTTAGTAGTATGGTACTATTAGCAGCATGGTTCTGCCAGCAGTGTGGTTCTGCCAGCAGCATGGTCCTTTTAGCAGTGTCCTATTAGCATTGTGGTCTTGTTTGCAGTATGGTTTTGTTAGCAGCGTGGTCTAGCAATGTGGTTGTGTTTGCAATGAGGTCCTGTTGCATGGTCTTGTTAGCATTGTGGTTCCGTTAGCAATGTGGTTCTGTTAGCAGCACAGTCCTGTTAGCAGCATGTTCCTGTAAGCATTGTGGTTCTGTTAGCAGCATGGTCCTTTTAGCAGTGTAATCATATTAGTATTGTGGTTCTGTCAGCAGTGTGGTCTTGTTTGCAGTATGGTTTTGTTAGCAGAGTGGTTCTGTTAGCAGCACAGTATTGCCAACAGGTGGCTCTGTCAGCAGTGTGATCCTGTTAACAGCATGATATATAACAACCGTGGCAACAGATGATGACTACCCTCCAGAACCAGGTCTGGCAGACACAGGACATTCAAAGTTCCTCGCAGAACCGAACTGTAAAGTAAAGTTCGGTCCATGCAGGCAGATGGATCATCATGGAGAAGGCCGCCATGACAGGCAAGAGCCTGATCCAGAGGTGGTTATATATTGCACTAATAAAATTTACAGACAGCTGTTTACATGTTACAATTTGATATTGTTTAATTAAAAATAAATTGAGATGTTATGAAAATTATAAACAACTACAGATGGATTAATCTACAGGGCAAGTAAGAATGTTTTGACAGTCGCTGGAGTAAGAATGGGGTTTATTTAGGAAAAATTTTGCTAAAATATAATATCTCAACAAAAAAAAACATACAGAGGCAGCTGAAAATGAAACGTTTTCTGTTTCTTTACTAAATCAGAGATGGAGGTGTTCATACTCTGCTCTGATTAAGTCAAAAGCCAAAGTCAAAGTCAACTTTATTGTCAGAACTGCAATATGTACAGGACATACACAGGATTGAAATTGTGTTTCTCTCAGTCCCTCGGTGCAACAGTAACCATTTAAACACTAAAACACTGAAACATTTAATAAACATAAGCATAAAATAGTAAAAGTGTAACACTGTCCTGAGTTTTTGCATAGTAGTATAAAAGTATGAAAATTTACACCAACACTAAAACACTAAACATTTAATGAACATAAGCATAAAATGAAATAATAAAAGTGTAATACTGTCCTGAGTTTTTGCATAGTAGTATAAAAAGTATAAAAAGTATATCTATAAAATAAACTGAAGGTTCTAGCATTGACATTTGCAAAGAGTGGCAAAGCAGCATATGAGTTAATGTACACAGTATATGTATGAGGTAGTTGATGTTGGTATAGAGGCAAAGTGGCATATGCAGTAAGGCACATAAGGCACATTGGGCATCCTTAAATAAGGCTAGTCAGAGAATACTGTATATGTATCAGCAGTAGTGTAGATATAAAAGTACGGTGTAAATGTAAACAGTAGTAATAAATGTAAACAGTAGTAATAAATGTAAACAGTATTAATAAATGTAAACAGTGCTTGTTTTGTTTTGTTTTTTTGAATGTCCAGAGGACCAGACTTAGCTTTTTTAGATTTGAGGATGCTTTTTTTATTTTTATTTTTTTGATAGATGGCCTCTCTTCTCACGTTACAGCCATCCTCTTAACACCATTATGATTTTTTTTATAGGATAGAAAGAAAGGAAAGACAGAAAGTAAGACTACAAAACATAACAATTATCCACAAAAAGAGCACAAGGCAAACACACCTGACCGCCATCTGCAATCCTGCAAAGTACATAACAGAACACAGCAACAAAACACATATGCATAAAAGACATAACATTCATGACTTTGCAGTAGATTTCTATAAATATATATACCTATACCTACAAATATATATATATAGTATACATATACATTCAT
>JBBPBX010037081.1:0-31110 GCA_038048925.1 Garcialebias charrua | reverse complement strand
TATATATATATATGTGTGTGTATATATACACATATATGTATATATATTGTATATACATACATGTGTACACATACAAACATATGCGTGAGTATATATATATATATATATATATATATATATATATATATATACACACACACGTGTTTATATATATACATACATATGTGTGTATATATACACATATATGTACACATACATACATAATATATACTGTACATACATATATATTTATATATACAGTACATACATATACACATATATACATATATATACATATATATTTATATATACACACATTGATGATGGTGGAGTACACTACTTTGGACAAAACTGAAAGTGGCATGCATCCTAAAAAATCTGCGCCGCTCCATTGTCCCAGTTGATCAACAAGTGTGTTCCAAACTAAAACATTTGTAATATAAACTTAACAATATGTAATCAATCAATTCCAATCAAAATATCAAAGCAACTTTATTTAAATACTGTAAATGTTACATGTCAATAAAATTGTAACAGTTTAAAAAAATGAAAGATTGGTGTTATTTGTAGAAACAGAAAAACATATTACTAAATCTGCAGTTATGTATGAAATATGAACTTAAAATATCATCACTGGAATCTTAACCTGTTGTTCCAAAACATGTAACAATAATTAAAAGTAAAATTTGGCCAATAGCTCAGGTAAAAATGCTGACCTGTAGAACATTTCTACATTTTTCACTGCTTCTGTAAAGAACTCACCATCAGACACAATCCTCTGTGAATAAAGTCATCTGACCCAGAACTAAAGTTCTTTAGTTTGTAGCAGGTCGCTTTTGTAAAAGAGTCCACGAGGCTCAATGAGATTTACCTGACTAAATAAAGGTTGAATGAAAAACACCATGAAGTCACAGTACCCCTGCTCCGTCACAAACTGAGCTTGTATGACATCTGCTGAGTTCATAGGACCTGTTTGTGTTGTCAATGCAGGACTGTTTTTTTTTTTACTGAGGCACCGAGGACATCTTTGGCACAATGTGGACAAGGTGCAGGAGAGCAGAGCATCAGGAGAAGCTCTGAGGTCTGTTCGGCTGCAGTTGATGTGTAGTCTGGAGTCACAAGATCAGATCCTGATGCAGCAGTTCAGCGATGGCTTCATATGTCTGGCTGGCTGTTTTCACTGCCCCATCTGGCAAACAACACAAAATTATTGTTATAATCTCCTCTAAACATCATTGTCCTTTGCTTTTATCTGTAATTTTCAAAGTTTGGAGTGTTTCTGTCATGGCATACTTGCTTTACAGTGCAGTGACTTGTCCCATCCTTCTCCAAGGACACCCACGGCTAGAGGATCTTTACACAGGAACTGACTGATTAACCTGAAATAAATCACATTACACATTAATACAGGCCTATAGGCCTAAGTGACAAATTTATGGATTTTTCCCCATATTTATAAACCATTTTTGGACTGAGATATGACCGTTTCCATTTATTCTGACTGAACCAAAACAAACCAAAAACAGAAGTACAGTACAGTAGATAGAAGTAACATGTATGGCATGAAGTTGGCGGTTGTATCACGTAATATGAAAACGTGGCTATAATGATAAATTCAAAAAAGTTCAAGACAAAAACAACTGGACTTTATTTATTATACTATGCTTTAGACTATTTTTTTCCTTCCTTGCACTTTTTAGAATTTACCATGTCCTGGATGACTGAGAATCTTCACTCGCTATTATCGACTCAAACGGCCTGCCATACTCCACATTCTGCTCTGCTTCGAACCTTGAAAACAGCTGCCAACTCGGCGAATTAGACCATTAAAGTGCATTTATTAAGCAAATGATAGACTCAGACACACCTCCTCTGCTACAATTTCGAGCTAACAAATATTGTTTATGTGATTTTCTTGTTATATTTCAGAGAAACGAGCCGTTCCGCCATCTTTTTTTTTTTTTTTTCCTAAAAGCCTCTCGGCTGTTGCCTGAAGTCAGTCTCTGAAACGGTCTTTCCGCAGTCCAAAAAAGCTAAGAAACAGTTGCATGACTCACTGGAAATATGCTTAAAGTTAGAAAACACTCACCTGCGCAGACACCTCTTGAAAAATCTTTTCATTGCACGTCACTCCATCCAGCTCCCTCTGAATATTTTCATCGGCCAGCAAATACAGAAAAGCCTGAACCTCCGCGTTTGACCACGGTTGTGACATAATTATTAGCCTGTGTTAATTCTCAAAAATGTGCTCCTCCAACTTGTTGTTCTAGAGTTTGGCGGGATGGCAGTTTGCATTTCCTGGAAGACTGAATCTTCTTCTTCTTCTTCTTCTTCTTCTTGGCGGATTGCAAACAACGTTCAGGTGCATACCGCCACCTACTGGAGAAGACTGAATCTCCGCCCTCCGACCTAGGACTACGCCCCCTGACCAATCAGTGACCACACTGTGCTGATGTCATAACTGGACCCTAGAGAACTGGACCTTTGTACCTCAGTGAGGCAGGCACCAAAATAGGACCGGTTTCACGTGAACAGGACCCTGTGGGTACACCCCATAACTAGTTGTTAACTAGTTACGAACGAGCCCGAACGAGCGCGAACAGGACCTGTTGATAAGAGGCATTAGATTCATAACTGGTTGTGATTATCGTACCCACCACTGCACCCAGTATTCACTGGTTAACTGGTCATCATTAACTTCACGCAGACTCTTCCACTGGTACATTTTCATCTTTAAATCACTTCTTGGTCTGCTGCCCTCATACATCTCCTCCTACATGTCTTTGCGTGAGTGCAGCTACAGCGTGCGCTCTCAGGACATGATTACCTGCAGTGTTCCGTCAGTGAGGACTGAACTTGGAAAAAGGGCCTTCTCCTACTCTGCTCCTGTTTCCTGGAATATCTTACAAAAAGATCTGAAGCTCTCGACCTTGACTTCTCTAAATGGTTTTCAGAATCTGTTGGAATCCTGGCAAAAACCAATGCAGACATGTTCCTGTTTTTGATTTTGTACATCTACCTTATAATGTTTGCTAGTTTTTGCTACTTTTTCTTTTTCTTTTGTCTATTGTTTAATGTACTTGTACCATTGCTGTTCATCATTCTTTAGTTTGTAGCAGGTCGCTTTCGTAAAAGAGCCCTCGAGGCTCAATAAGATTTACCTGACTAAATAAAGGTTGAATGAATGAATGAATGAATCTTGCTCCCAGGTCTAGCCCTGTCGATTTTTGTTTAGATTTTTTTATGCCCTTCATCCTTGTGTTTCCCCCGTCCTCCCACCCGTCCTGTGTTTTTTCTGTGTTGTGGTCCTAGGGGACATCAGGAGCCATCCCTTGAGAATGGGATTATGTCACAGTCTGTCCCCTAGCTGTCTGGTTTTTCTGTGTCTTGCCCTTTTTTCTGCTTATTGTGTTTATTTCATTCTGCTCTTTATACTTTTGTTATTCTGCCCCTTGTGACTCTGTTCACTTGTATCTGATTCTGTTTTCTGTTACTTTACACTCCCTATGCTGGTGAAGATTCTCAGTCATCCAGGACATGATAAAATCAAAAAACTTTCAACACAGAAACAACTGGACTTTATTTGTAACAGAAGACGTTTCGCTCTTCATCCAAGGAGCTTTCTCAATTCAAAGAGCAGAGAGTTTTTTCATTCATTCAACCTTTATTTATACAGGCTAGCCTCGTTGAGCCACGGGGACTCATTTACAAGAGGGACCTGTCTCACTCACACCCAGGGTCAATTTAGAGTTACCAATCAGCCTAACATGCATGTTTTTGGACTGTGGGAGGAAACCGGAGCACCCGGAGAAAACCCACGCATGCACGGAGAGAACATGCAAACTCCACCCAGAAAGGCCCCCGGACCGGGATTTGAACCGGGGACCTGCTCGCTGAGAGGCAGCAGCTCTACCAGTTGTGCCACCGTGCTGCCAGTTTGTTGAAAATCCTTCTGAAATTATCTGATACTCGAGCCACATAAGGGATGACAATGGTTTTTCGTCTGTTCTCCTTTTTCTGTTTATTAGTGTGTTTTGTAGATTTCCTTGCTGACTTGGCAAAGGCCCAGTTCGGATATCCACATGTTTGGAAAGATTTTTCTATGTGTTTCTGTTCCTTTTCCTTCCCTTCTGTTCTTCGTGGAGATGTGTCTTTTTCTTATTTTTCCTGTAGATTTGGTGCTTGACAAATAACTTGGAGCCTCCTTCAGAAAGGAGGGGGGGCATTGTTTATGTGTTCAGAGGTGTGTGTGTGTGTGTGTGTGCGTGTGCGTGTGTGTGTGGGAGGCTGCAGCTTCACGCTGTAACGCGCTTGAGATTTGACTTCATTCAGATATAAGACATAGTGTGGATTATTGATCATAACTCTGAGTTTACTTGGCCTAACAACGAGATTTAAAATCTGTAGTTTTTACACTAATTAAAATTGAGTCGCTGAGATGCAGAGTCTTTACTGCTGAAATCATTTCCACATACCTGCGCTCTCTGATTCGCTCCAAAAGGAGGACACATCGTCAGTCAGAGGAGGTGCCGGACACTTGAGTTGGAGGAAAATTTGAGGCAGAGCACCACTTGTTTCTAAAGTAAAACTGTATTTTGTCCCGATATGACAAACTCTGTCTTCCGCATGATTTGACTGTGAAGCTGCATACACACATGCTTGCATTTCAAGACCCGCCTTCCTGTTAGTGATTAGTCAAAACAACGTGAGCTTCAATGTGATTGGATCTAATTGCTGTCCATCAATCATTATAAGTTGAAGCGGACCGGTGGGCTGAGCCCAATCAGATCCCGCATTTGCGTGGTGCGTTCAAAGCGTATAGGACATACTGGCACATTCAGTTTAATTTGGATGCGCGCAAAGATTTTATTGTGCGCTGAGAATGTCCGGGCAGTGCCCAGTTGCGCATGCGCGCAGCTTAGACGGAACATTGGTTGGGGCTGAATAGGAGCAGTGCAAAAGTGACACAAGTGAGCAGACTACCAGCTCTCAAAATTCACCAATCTGTCTGGAAGTCTGGCTCTGCTCCGGGGGCGCTGATCAGATAAAAACTTTACCTCTGTTTTTATCAGCAGAAGGAAATGGGGTTTCTGGGTGAGGTCTTGTTGCCTTTTGGGAAATGTGGTCATTATGAGCGGGAATACAGTGGCGGCTTACAGAATCAGAATCAGAATAAGCTTTATTATCATTGTACTGAGATACAACAAGAGTATAGTTGTCTGAAAGATGGGCGGAGTGCACGTTGCTGCTACTCTTTAAGATTGTGGTCTCATTCTTTTCAGAATACTTTTGTTTAGATGAGGAAAGGGGAAGAAAACATGAGGAGAGAAAGTATAAAAAAAGATCTCTCACACCATGTCCTAGACAGGGCATGGTTAAAAAAAAAAAAAACTACCACAGCAAAGCAACATAAATAGACATGACACATATGAGGCCGGTGAAGGCGTTGAGTTTTACTGAGAGAAAACTACAAAATGGTAATGCTTGTCTAAAGTATTTACTTTTTTTCATTGAATTGTTACTGTACAGTACTGTATCCAGTACTGTCCCAATCATGTGAGAAATATTTATTTGATAATCATATGTCTTGCACATTTTCTTTTTTGTACAATATTATGGACTGTACATCCACAAACCGTAATACAGCGAGTCCACAGAAGTCAAACCGCCAAGTAGTACTGTATTGTAATGCGATAAATGATTGTGATCATTAAAAAGAGGTGGCACATTTTACAGTAAAATATCTTGTGCTATGAGAACTGGAGTTACGCAAGTAAAATTATGTTAACCTTTTGTTTGCTGTACCCTTGCTCAAGAAAATCTTTAATGAATAAATTATTTTCTAATATCCTTTGAACTAAGAGGATGTAGTTATATTTGACCATGGATGGGAAAGTAATAAATGAAAAAAAATAATTAAGTTAAATATACTCACATTGCCAGAGATGAGACCGGCTCGTTTTAAAAAGGGAATGCAGATGTGGGGAAGGCCCCCGACTCTGGAACCAAACAAGTAACTGAGGAGCACAGAACAAAAGACAGATGATCAACTTAACTGTAATATTCATCTTCAAGCTTCTGCTAGTACTGTTTAGCATGGTAAAGCCTAGAGCATTTCAATTTCACCAAACACTGCTAAAATCCATCCATTTCAGCAAGGAAGTGCTAATGATTCTTGATGGATTTTTGTTGTTTTCACCAACTGTGGTTGGTTTCATGACATTTGCTTTATTATTAATCTATAGAAATCTTGAGATGTATTACAAATAATTTAGGTCAAATTTCAGAATTGCAAATTGGATCTGGACCCAATTAAAGTTTTATCTGGACCTTGATAAGTTGGTAAATAAAGTGTAAAAAAAAAAAAAATCAGTAAATATAACTGTTCTTTCCATAATGGGCATGATTGTTTGGGGGGGGGGCAATTACAGCTCAGCTCTGTTGACAGGGCGGGGCACTTTCCTTGGCTAATGGTTGGGGAAACACTGGGTCAATTGAATTGGTCTGTCCAAAGGTGAAGAAGAAGAAAATTATATGGTGCTTGCCAAGATTTAAAATATTATTTTTAGACAAGCTAGATAATTTGCCTTGTTTTAAAAATAGTTTACTTGTTTTTAAGTCTTGGTTTTAGTCTTTAATCTTAAATCAAGTATAATTACATAATAATGTCTCTATTAGTACAAAAATATGTAAAAAAATAACTCTTAAATTAGTCTAAATTAAGGCTCTCTTCAAGGGTTGACTTCTGCAATTCCCTACTGTATATGCAGGAATCTCCCAATCTTCCATTAGACGCCTTCAGCTGGTCCAAAATGCTGCATCTCGACTCTTAACCAACACCCCCAGACGTGAGCACATCACCCCGGTTTTATTTTCTCTCCACTGGCTTTTAGTCGATTTTAGAATTAAATTTAAAATTTTGTTATTCACTTTTAAAGCTCTCAATGGTCTTGTCCCATTACATCAGAGTCAGAGTCAGAGAGTCTTTATTGTCATTTGCACCGCATGTGGTACATGTGATGAAAACGAGATTATGTACACAGGGTCCCAGTTACATCCAACAACAAATGCAAGAGAAAAACAGTAATAACATCTAGGATTAACTAAGAAAACATCAACTAGAAATACACTAAGCCCTAATGTAGTAGAAAAACATCATTAGAATATATCTGACTGATCTTGTAGCTGTTTGTGAATATAGTGCCCCTTTTCCACCGGTCCGGACGCGTCGGATATTACGTCATATGTGCGTCGCAGACACCCACTTTACGCCTTCCCCACCGGATATTCCGAGCTGCGCCGCACCAGATTTTTGGTGTGGTTTCAGAGGGGTGACAACGCGTGCTCACCCGCTCCGGAAGGAGAATTCTGTGTGGACTCGAGCTGTTTTCACGGAAGAGAGGGAAGCGAACACGGCAGGACTTTACATGAATAACACGGTAAAAACAATTATTTGTTTTTAAAATTATAGCAAAGATGGGTTTTCAGCTGAACGTGTCCTTAATAAAATCACGTACTGTTCAAAACTGCAGGATTTTAAAAAGTAGGATCGCCACGAGCAACGCGCGCGGGCGGCTTTATGTCTTTAAAATGTAGCTCAATGAACAGATATAAAAAAATATTTCATAGCTGACGTTATAGTACGAGGGCTCCTGAGCTCAACCACTCTTTAATATTGTCACGTAGTGATCAAATCTGCTGCATTTAAAGTAGGTTCGCTTTGACTTCTTCCAAACCTGTGCGTGCACTACGAAAATAAATTATAAAAATTTGAATATTAATTCAAATAACTCCAACGGGTTATAGTCAGTACATGAACATCTTGTGGTTACACTGTGTTAGTTTGGATAATATAAGTGGTGTGGTTTTTTAGGTATTTCATGATAAGTGTTACAAAGTACTATGGCGAAAATAATTGAAGCTAGCTTGACACATTTATGTCTATAAAACATTGAATATTAATTCAAATAACTCCAACAGGTTACAGTCAGTACATGAACATCTTGTGGTTACACTAAATTAGTTTGGATAATATAGCTCTACACCCTCAACAGGGTCTTGGAGGGTGCGTGGGAGTTTGCCCAACCAGTTTACATGTGCTTTGTGGACTTGGAGAGGGCATTCGACCGCGTCCCTCGGGGGGTTCTGTGGGGGGTACTCCGGGAGTATGGGGTACCAGGCCCTTTGATATGGGCTGTTAGGTCCCTGTACGACCGGTGTCAGAGCTTGGTCCGCATTGCCGGCAGTAAGTCAGGCTCGTTTCCAGTGAGAGTTGGACTCCGCCAAGGTTGCCCTTTGTCACCGATTCTGTTCATAACTTTTATGGACAGAATTTCTAGGCGCAGCCAAGGTGTTGAGAGGATCCGTTTTGGTGGCCTTAGAATCTCTTCTCTGTTTTTTGCAGATGATGTGGTCCTATTGGCTTCATCAGTTCGTGATCTACAGCTTTCGCTGGAGCGGTTTGCAGCTGAATGTGATGCGGCCGGGATGAGGATCAGTTCCTCCAAATCCGAGGCCATGGTCTTGAGCCGGAAAAGGGTAGTCAAAGTCAAAGTCAACTTTATTGTCAGAACTGCAATATGTACAGGACATACACAGGACCGAAATTGCGTTTCTCTCAGTCCCTCGGTGCAACAGTAACCATCTAAACACTAAACACTAAAACATTTAATAAACATAAGCATAAAATAGTAAAAGTGTAACACTGTCCTGAGTTTTTTCATAATAGTATAAAAGTATGAAAATTTACACCAACACTGAAACACCAAACACCCCTAAAACACCAAACACCCAATGAACATAAGCATAAAATGAAATAATAAAAGTGTAATACTGTCCTGAGTTTTTGCATAGTAGTATAAAAAGTATAAAAAGTATATCTTGTGGTGTGTTGGGAGGCATGTGGCCTCATCTCTCTCTCACCCAGTAGGAGGAGCCAGCGAGGTGCTCCCCAGGTTTTACCAGGTGATGAAGAAGAAGTGTTCGTGTGTTCATTCATTCATTCTGTAACTGGTTTTGACGCTCGAAGGATTAAAGGCAACTGCTTGCAGATCAGTTTGTTTCTCCTTCTTCACACGCTACAGTTGGTGACCTGACGTGAAATATGTCAGAACCAAACGAGGATGTTGTTTCTTCTTCGGACCCCGCCGCCGCGACGTCTGCCCAGCTGTTGCAGCCGAACCCAGCCGACTTTGCTCCCGCAGCGAGTGTTAAGCTCCCGGAGTTCTGGCAGAGTGACCCGGTTTCGTGGTTCCAGCACATCGAGGCACTCTTTCGCCTCCGAGGCGTGAACGCAGATGAAACCAGGTACTTCTTGGTCGTGTCGGCTCTGGATATGCAGTCAACCCGCAAAGCCATGCCGCTGCTGCGCGACCCGCCACACGTGGGCAAATATGGCGCCCTCAAAGAGTTTCTGCTTCGAAGGTACACTTTGACTTCAACTGAGAGGGCTGATAAACTGCTATCGCTGCCGGGTTTGGGTGACGGCACGGCTGTGAACATGATGGACAAAATGCTGTCGCTACTTGGTTCAGACGACGGGGGTTTCCTTTTCCCTCACATTTTCCTGCGCCAGCTTCCGTCGCAAGTGAGGGCTACTTTGGCCAACTCCCCTTGTTTATCTACCGGTGATTACCGGGGTTTGGCGGAGGAGGCGGACCGGGTCCTGCTGGCGACCAGACGGTTCACGGTGCAGAGTACATCGGTGGAGCCGGAGCAGACGGTGGAGATGGAGGAGCCAGCGGCGGTTTCAGCTGTTGGCGCGCGAACTCGGCGGGGGAGCTCTTTGTGTTTCTACCACCGGAGGTTCGCAAACAAAGCTAAGCGCTGCATCCCACCATGTGCATGGGTGTCGGGAAACGAGGAAGCCGGCGCTCAGTAGCAGCTGTGGGCGCTGGCGAGCGAGGTGAGCTGCTCTTTGTCACAGACTCCCTGTCAGGACGTCGTTTTCTGGTTGACTCTGGCTCCCAGAAGAGTTTAGTCCACCCTGTTGGACCTGAATTAGCAAGCCGAGGCAGTGGCCCACTGCTAACTGCTGCTAACGGTTCTCCCATTGGAACTTTTGGCACTAGACGGGCAACAGTTTCTTTCCATGGTCGTGAGTTCGAGTGGGACTTTGTTGTTGCCTCAGTGACTGTTCCTATTATCGGTGCAGATTTTTTATGTGCTCATGGACTGTTAGTAGATGTTGCTAACCGCAGACTTATTGACGCTGTAACTTTTGCAACTTTCCCATGTGTATCTGGGGGGGCTGGGCCGCTAACTCATGCTAATGTTTTAGTTTCAGGAGATGTTTTTCAAGGTTTGTTGGCAGAATTCCCCTCTTTAACTACACCTGCTTTTTCCTCTTCAGAAACTAAACACGGGGTCGAGCATTTCATCCCTACCACGGGGCCGCCCGTTTTCGCACGTGCACGCCGCCTCGACGCTGTTAAACTGGCCATCGCTAAAGAGGAGTTTGGTACCATGGAGAGGTTGGGTATTGTTAGACGCTCTAACAGCCCGTGGGCCTCCCCCCTTCACATGGTACCAAAAGCAGACGGGTCGTGGCGCCCATGTGGCGATTTTCGCCGTTTAAATAACGTGACGACGCCTGATCGCTACCCCATTCCGCACATTCAGGACTTTTCTGTTCGGTTGTCGGGTGCTTCCATTTTTTCTAAGGTGGATCTGGTGCGCGGCTACCATCAAGTCCCAGTGCAGTCCAGCGATGTACCTAAAACTGCAGTAATCACCCCCTTTGGGCTTTTTGAGTTCCTCCGCATGCCGTTTGGACTAAAGGGGGCAGCACAGACTTTTCAAAGGCTGATGGACTCCGTGTTACGTGGCCTCGATTTTGTGTTTGTCTATCTGGACGACATTTTGGTGGCCAGCTCGTCAACCGAGGAGCACTTGTTGCACCTGAAAGAAATTTTTCAGCGCTTGGATGCACATGGCTTGATCATTAATCCGGTTAAGTGCCAGTTTGGTTTACCGGTGATCGATTTTTTAGGTCATCGAATTTCCGCGCAGGGTGCAGTTCCATTGCCTGCCAAGGTGCAGGCGGTGGCAGAGTTCCCACGTCCTCTGGTGGTTAAAAAGTTGCAGGAGTTTTTAGGCATGGTGAACTTTTACAACAGGTTCATTCCCAATGCAGCCCATCTCCTGCAGCCTCTCTACGAGGCCCTGCGCTCGAGGAAGGCGACTGACACAGTGGTTTGGACCCCAGACCGGATCACTGCTTTTGATGGTGCTAAGTCCGCGTTAGCTAGTGCGGCACTCCTAGCCCATCCAGATTCAGAGGCCCCGATTGCGTTGACAACTGATGCTTCGGATATAGCTGTGGGGGGCGTTGTAGAGCAACGCGTTGGCGACGCATGGCAGCCGTTGGCATTTTTCAGCCGTAAATTGCGGGACTGCGAGCGCAAGTACAGCGTTTTTGACCGCGAGTTGTTGGCGCTATTCTTAGCTACACGGCACTTTCGTTTTTTGCTGGAGGGTCGTTCATTTACGGCTTATGTGGACCACAAACCACTCACGTTTGCAATGTCTAAAGTTTCGGAGCCCTGGTCAGCACGTCAGCAACGGCACTTGGCGGCCATTTCAGAGTTTACAACGGACGTCCGCCATGTGGCTGGAAAATCCAACTCAGTGGCAGACTGTCTGTCACGGGTGCTCGTTTGTCCTGTACTCCTCGGGGTAGATTTTTCTGCCATGGCCGCTGACCAACCGGGAGACGCTGATATAACTGCCCTTCGTGCCGGCGTTTCAGGGCTTAAGCTAGAGGAGGTCAAATTGGGAGAGGGCGGTCCTTTGATCCTGTGTGACGTTTCCACAGGCCGGACACGCCCAGTGGTTCCATCAGGTTGGCGCCGCCGCATTTTTGACTCTGTTCACTCTCTCTCGCACCCAGGTGTGCGCGCGTCTGTGAAACTAGTCAGCGCACGTTTTGTGTGGCCTGGTTTACGCAGAGAGGTGAGGAGTTGGGCAGCGGCTTGCGTGGCTTGTCAGCGTGCCAAGGTGCACCGGCACACTAAGGCACCACTGGAACCATTTCCCATTCCAGCCAGGCGTTTTGACCACGTGCATGTGGACTTAGTTGGTCCCCTGCCCCCATCACGGGGTTTCACACACCTGCTTACAGTGGTCGACCGCACAACCAGGTGGCCGGAGGTCGTTCCTCTTTCTTCCACAACTACCTCCGACGTGGCTGGTGCGTTCCTCTCCACTTGGGTTGCCCGTTTTGGTGTGCCCTCGGACATCACTTCAGACAGAGGTCCCCAGTTTATTTCAGGGCTCTGGTCCGAGATGGCGCGCTCCTTGGGGGTGCAGGTGCATCGCACTACCGCCTACCACCCTCAGGCTAACGGGTTGGTTGAACGTTTCCATCGGTCTCTTAAGGCGGCGTTACGCGCTGCGCTAACAGACGTTGGCTGGGTGGAGCGTTTGCCATGGGTGCTGCTTGGGTTGCGATCAGCTCCTAAGGAGGACCTCAACGCTTCATCAGCCGAGTTGGTTTTTGGTCAGCCTGTACGAATCCCAGGGGAGTTTTTGTTAGACGCTGCCGCTCCACGGTTCCCCGAAGCGGTGGACCCCTATTCGCAGAGCGGTCTTTTGGTTCCGGGTCCTGTGCACCATTGTTTCCCGCAGGCGTTTGTGCCCACTGCACTCCAGTCTGCCCGTTTCGTTTTTGTGCGACGTGACGCCCACCGTTCGCCCCTCCAGCCTCCGTATGACGGGCCGTTTCGAGTGCTCGAAAGAGGCGCGAAAAGTTTTGTTTTAGACATGGGTGGGCGTAGAGAGCTGGTTACAGTGGACCGCCTGAAGCCAGCCTATGTGTTGGCTGATGATGAGGTGTTGCCGGCTCAGGTTCCTAGACGCGGCCGCCCTCCTGCTCGACCCCATCTTCCGTTTTCTCCCCCCAACTGTGTTCCTTCCCCTGTGGCACAAAATGTTGTTCCTGCACGGATGCCAGCCGTTTCTCCGCCCCCGAGTCGACGCAGTCGGTTTGGCAGGTTGATTAGGGCTCCTGTGAGAGACTGATGTTTTGTATTTGCCCTTCTGGGTGTTCGGGGGGGGGCTGTGTGGTGTGTTGGGAGGCATGTGGCCTCATCTCTCTCTCACCCAGTAGGAGGAGCCAGCGAGGTGCTCCCCAGGTTTTACCAGGTGATGAAGAAGAAGTGTTCGTGTGTTCATTCATTCATTCTGTAACTGGTTTTGACGCTCGAAGGATTGAAGGCAACTGCTTGCAGATCAGTTTGTTTCTCCTTCTTCACACGCTACAATCTATAAAATAAACTGAAGTTTCTAGCATTGACATTTGCAAAGAGTGGCACAGCAGCATATAAGTTAATGTACACAGTATATGTATGAGGTAGTTGATGTTGGTATATAGGCAAAGTGGCATATGAAGTAAGGCACATAAGGCACATTTGGCATCCTTAGATAAGGCTAGTCAGAGAATGCTGTATATGTATCTGCAGTAGTGTAGATAAAAGTAGTGTAAATGTAAACAGTAGTAATAAATGTAAAGCAGTAGTAATAAATGTAAACAGTATTAATAAATGTAAACAGTGAATGTAAACAGTAGTATGACTATAGGCAGTAATGTAATACAAACATTAGTGCAAATATGAGAAGTAGTGCAAACTGAATGAGCACATGACCGAGAGTTTAGTGAATAACCCGTTTGATGACACAGAGTCCAGTGTTAAAATCTTTGTGTTGAGTGATAATGTGTGAGAAAGTTTTTTGTGTTAAGGCAGTTCAAATGGGAGGGGAGGCAGAGCAGGCAGAGTGTTTAGCATTCTGACTGCCTGATGAACAGAGCTGTCTCTCAGTCTGCTGGTTCGAGCCTGGAGACTCCTCAGTCTCCTCCCTGATGGCAGCAGTCTAAAGCGGCTGTGTAGTGGGTGTGTGGGATCACCTGCCATGCAGTGGGCTTTCCGAGTGAGGCGTTTGCTGTGTAAGTCCTGCAGTGAGGGCAAGGAGGTGCCGACGATCTTCTCAGCTGCTTTCACGATGCGCTGGAGGCTCTTGCGGCATGATGCAGTGCATGCACCAAACCACACCGTGATGCAGCTGGTCAGGACACTTTCTATGGCACCCCTGTAGAAGGTGCACATGATGGGGGTTGAAGCTCCAGCCCTTTTCAGCTTGCGGAGAAAGTAGAGGCGCTGGTGAGCCTTCTTGGCCAGTGCTGCAGTGTTCCTGCTCCAGGACAGGTCCTTTGAGACGTGCACTCCCAGGAACTTGGTGCTGTCCACTCTCTCCACTGCGGTGCTGTTGATGGTCAGAGGGGCATGTTGTGCATCCCTCTTCCTGAAGTCCACGACAATCTCCTTTGTCTTCTCCACGTTGAGAGTGAGATTGTTGTGTCCGCACCACAAGGCCAAGCGGCTCACCTCGTTCCTGTAGTCCGTCTCATCGTTGTTGCTGATGAGACCTACCACTGTTGTGTCGTCCGCAAACTTGATGAAGTGGTTGGAGCTGTACGATGGTGTGCAGTCGTGTGTTAGCAGGGTGAATAGAAGGGGGCTCAGCACACATCCTTGTGGGGCCCCTGTGTTCAATGTGATGGTGCTAGATGTGTTACTCCCGATCCGTACTGTCTGTGGTCTCCCGGTCAGGAAGTCTAGCAGCCAGTTACACATTGAGGTGTTCAGCCCCAGACTGTCCAGTTTATGGATGAGCTGTTGGGGGATGATGGTGTTGAATGCCGAGCTGAAGTCGATGAACAGCATTCTAACATAAGAGTCCTTCGTGTCCAGATGTGTGAGAGCTGTGTGGAGGGCAGAGGAGATGGCATCGTCGGTTGAGCGATTAGGTCGGTATGCAAATTGGAAGGGATCCAGGGAGGCAGGGAGGACAGATGTGATGCTTTTCATGACTAGCCGTTCAAAGCACTTCATCAGGATGGGGGTGAGTGCTACTGGGCGATAGTCATTGAGGCATGCGGGCGTTGCCTTCTTTGGGACAGGGATGATGGTGGTGGCTTTGAAACAGGTGGGGACGATGGCCTGGCTCAGTGAGATGTTAAAGATGTCCGTGAAGACCGCTGCGAGTTCCCCTGCACAGTCCTTCAGCACACGACCAGGTATGTTGTCAGGACCAGAGGCCTTCCGGGCATTAATCTTGATAAATGATCGCCTTACGCTGTCTGAGGACAGCGCCAGCACCTGGCCATCAGGAGAGGGGGGGAATTTATGTGCAGGTGTGCTGTTACTTGCCTCAAACCGAGCAAAGAACTCATTCAGTTCATTCAGCGTAGAGGTTGAGCTGTCACAGGTCTGGGGGGGTGGTTTGTAGTCTGTGATGGTCTGTATTCCCTGCCACAGACTGCGTGTATCCTTGCTGTCCTTGAAACGGTGAGCTATTTTCCTGGAATACTGCTCCTTGGCCTCTCTGATGCCTCGATCCAGGTTCTTTCTGGCTGCCTTCAGGCCCACCTGATCTCCCGCTTTGAAGGCAGCATTCCTGGCTTTCAGGAGTCTGTGAACCTCAGCTGTCAGCCATGGCTTCTGATTAGCCCGAACAGTGATGGTTTTGAGGTTGGTAACATCATCAATGCACTTGGTGATGTATGAACATACAGTGTCTGAGTACTCCTGGAGACATGTGTTGTTGTTTGTGGTAGCAGCTTCTTTGAACATACCCCAATCTGTGGTGTCAAAACAGTCCTGGAGTGCCTCTGAAGACCCCTCTGGCCACACTCGTATCTGCTTGCGGACTGGTTTTGTGACTTTCACCAGCGGCCTGTATGCTGGCTTTAGCATAACACAGATATGGTCAGAAGCACCAATGTGGGGGAGGGGGAGGGCTCTGTAGGCATTTTTCATGGTGGTGTAAACTTGGTCCAGTGTGTTGTTTCCTCTTGTTGCAAAGTTTATGTTTTTGTATGTTTTTGGAAATACACTCTTTAAATCTGCATGGTTGAAATCACCAGCCGTGATGAGAAAAGCATCAGGATGGGCTGTTTGTTGCTCACTGATGTGCAGATATAGTTCATTCAAAGCCTCACTTCTAACTTTGCTGTTGGAGCTTGGAGGAATATATACAGCAACAATCAAAACAGCTGTAAACTCCCTCGGTAAATAGAACGGTCTGCATTTAATAGTCATGAACTCCACTAAAGGTGAGCAGTGTTTGTAGACCACAGCAGCATCCAGGCACCATGCTTTGTTGATGTAAACACAGAGCCCCCCTCCCCATCTCTTACCTCCCTCGAGGGTTCGGTCCGCTCTGTAGCATGTTAGCTCCCCTAGCTGAACAGCATGGTCCGGAACGTTGTTGTTGAGCCACGTTTCCGTGAATACAAACACACAACAGTCTCTCACAGTCTTTTGTGTCGTTCGTAGCAGGCGTATATAATCCAGTTTATTGTCCAAGGAGCGCACGTTAGCCAAAACCATGGATGGGATCGCCGGTTTGTGTGGGCTAGCTGCTAGCCTAGCTCTGACACCTCCGCGTTTACCCCGCTTCTGTTTTCTGTCACGCCGCTTGTGGCGTTTCCACGGCGGGCGCGATGAAGGGAGGCTCAGGGCTGGCTTCCGCTTTCTGTCCAGCCGCTTGTGGCGCTTCCACGGCGGGCGCGAAGAAGGGAGGCTCAGGGCTGGCTTCCGCTTACTGTCCAGCCGCTTGTGGCGCTTCCACGGCGGGCGCGATGAAAGGAGGCTCGGGGCTGGCTTCCAGAGCAGGCCGCAGTCACGAAGCTCATTTAGCTTCTGTTCAAGCTCACGTAGCTTCTCTTGGAGGTCACTGTTTATTCCCAAATGAGCGGTTTTTCCGACATCAAGCAGGAACTCACGGCTATACTTGCGTTCTTGAACACGTAAACATGACGAAGACGTGCCGGCACATTGCGGTATGCAGGACAAAGAAGACGAAAACCCCGTGTTGTCGGGAGAGAGAGAAGCCGCAGCCTTTGCACGCACCGCCATCTTGTTCTTGACCCTTGTAGCATGCCTTCTCCAGGTCGGGGAGGGGGTCCTGCCCCAAGTGGAGGAGTTTAAGTATCTTGGGGTCTTGTTCACGAATGAGGGAAAACTGGAGCATGAGATTGATAGGCGGATAGGTGCAGCGTCCGCAGTGAAGCGGGCACTGTACCGGTCTGTCGTGGTGAAGAGAGAGCTGAGTCAAAAGGCAAAGCTCTCAATTTACCGATCGATCTACGTTCCCACCCTCATCTATGGTCATGAGCTTTGGGTTATGACCGAAAGAACGAGATCTCGGATACAAGCGGCTGAAATGAGTTTTCTCCGCAGGGTGGCTGGACTCTCCCTTAGAGATAGGGTGAGAAGCTCAGTCATCCGGGAGGGACTCGGAGTAGAGCCGCTGCTTCTCCACATCGAGAGGAGCCAGTTGAGGTGGCTCGGGCATCTGGTTAGGATGCCTCCTGGACGCCTCCCTGGTGAGGTGTTCCGGGCATGTCCCACCGGGAGGAGACCCAGAGGAAGACCCAGGACACGCTGGAGGGACTATGTTTCTCGGCTGGCCTGGGAACGCCTTGGGATTCCCCCAGAGGAGCTGCTCCAAGTGGCTGGGGAGAGGGAAGTCTGGGCCTCCCTACTTAGGCTGCTACCCCCGCGACCCGACCCCGGATAAGCGGAAGAAAATGGATGGATGGATGGATGGATGAATATAAGTGGTGTGGTTTTTTAGGTATTTCATGATAAGTGTTACAAAGTACTATGGCGAAGATAATTGAAGCTAGCTTGACACATTTATGTCTATAAAACATTGAATATTAATTCAAATAACTCCAACGGGTTACAGTTAGTACATGAACATCTTGTGATTACACTATATTAGTTTGGATAATATAAGTGGTGTGTTTTTTTTAGGTATTTCATGATAAGTGTTACAAAGTACTATGGCGGAAATAATTGAAGCTAGCTTGACACATTTATGTCTATAAAACATTGAATATTAATTCAAATAACTCCAACGGGTTACAGTCAGTACATGAACATCCTGTGATTACATTCTGTTAGTAAAAAAAAAAAAACAGTTTCTGGACTAAATTAACCACATTTTTCTTTTACAGTCAACAGAAGAAAATCACCAGAATTCAACAACCTCTGTGTCGTCTTCTGGAGGAAGCCGTGAGACACCAGATGGAAATTCGTTACTTCTGTTTGTCACTTCAAACTTTTCCTATTAAACGTTATATTTTCTTAAGTGGTGTCCTCGAACATTCAATTTCCTAAACTTATTTTACAATGTGAAGTGTGTATAGTGTTTAAATCCATACTGGAAGTTAAGAGAACTTTCCATTTGCATTTGACCTTTAAAGAATCATAACATAAAGATTACCGGTATTAGAATCTGCTCAACTGTTATTATGTTATTAATTATTTGGTTCTAGGATGAAGTCATACAAAAACAGTCAAAAGTGGCCAAAGTCCTTTGGACAGTTTAAAGTTAAAGTTCACAGACCATCCATCCATCCATCCATCATCCATCATCTGTGCCCAGCAGCAACTTTACCAAGGAGACACAGGTATCAACATCCACCCCTTCAGCTCCTCAAGGTGTTCACAGACCATCCATCCATCCATCCATCCATCCATCCATCATCTGCGCCCAGCAGCAACTTTACCAGGTAGACACAGGTATCAAAATCCACCCCTTCAGCTTCTCAAGGTGTTCACAGACCATCCATCCATCCATCCATCCATCCATCCATCATCTGCGCCCAGCAGCAACTTTACCAGGGAGACACAGGTATCAACATCCACCCCTTCAGCTCCTCAAGGTGTTCACAGACCATCCATCCATCCATCCATCCATCCATCATCTGCGCCCAGCAGCAACTTTACCAGGGAGACACAGGTATCAACATCCACCCCTTCAGCTCCTCAAGGTGTTCACAGACCATCCATCCATCCATCCATCCATCATCTGCGCCCAGAAGCAGCTTTGCCAGGGAGACACTGGCAGTTTCAAAGATCACAGTGTGATGTTTTAAATCAATCAACTTTATTTATAAAGCACATTTTAAAAACCACAGGGTCAACCAAAGTTCTGTACAATAACATAAAAGACAAGTTAATTAAAAACTATAAAAAAACATACAAACATAAATACATATACCAGTCTTACTGCAGGTGTGTTAAAATGCCATAAAAGATGAGATCACGTGTTAAAAGCCAAGGAATAAATGTGTGTTTTTAAATAAGATTTAAAATGTCACAAATGTGTGTGCGTTCTCGGTTGGAGCCGAGCTCTGAGACCAGCGAACTGTTCTTATCTTGAAGTGATACACACAGACTGTTCCTCCCGCCTGCCGTCATAAATGCATCTTGTCCCGTCTAAATGTGCTAAGCTGGTAGAGTTTTTTGGACTTTATCATGGAGTGTCTATTGGCAAATTATGATAGATTCTTTTTTTGAATACCACGTTCTTACCTGTTCTGTGTCATTCCCTTTTCCATATCTGTTGATTGTGGTGGCGCGGTTTTTATACTGCTGCAACTTCGTGCGCTCGTCCCTATCCTATGATGAATGTGCGTAATCAATTACGTTGTCTTTGTGCCCCGGTGCAATGTCAAGGTCAATAAAGATATATTCTATTCTATTCTATTCTAAAAGTTTTGAGGACTGTCAGCAGCAACTGCTCAGCTGATCTGAGATCTGGGAGGGCAGGAAGGTTGAAGCAGCTCAGATAAATATGGTTTTGCAACTTTATCAAGCACCTTGTGCATAACTAAATAATAAAATGTGTTTTTAATACATCTTTATTGTAAAAATAGTAAATTGGAAAATACATGGGTTTAAAGAAGGCAACAAGGTAGGATTATGAATTGGGTTTAAAGATTACAGCTCATGAGGTACTCATTAAAGCATGACATCTCTTTCACAACATTCTGTCAAAGCCTTTATAGAGCTTTGGAGCGTGACGTCACTGGTCCACCGCGCACAGCATTGTGGGTAGTTTTTTTGTAGTTTTTTGTCGATCCGCCATTTTTCCTGCCTTGCTCGTATTTTGTTCGAATCAGGTTTCAACAGCTTAGCAATGGTCCTAAATTGCTGTGTAATAGGATGCAATGTCCGTTCACACGACAGAAAAGGTAAAAAAATAAGAAAACGGACTCGTTTTATAGTTTCCCTACCTGGAAACAACGCGAGGGCGAGCTTGTGTCGGCCATAACAAAAAGGAGGCATGGATATCAGCAGTGAGACGTCCTGATGTAACGTTCTCCAACATCACAAGATACATGCTTGTTTGTTCCAGACATTTCCATTCAGGTGAGTATTTTAAATCAGTTTACTGGAGTTGTGCCATTTTGTCAAGGTGTATCATGTTTTGGTCGAGTTCAGTGCATAGTGGGTCAACCAAGTTTAGGTCGGACATCTGTGTTATTTTAAAATAAACTGTTTAAAGTTGATTGTGTTGTCACATTGACTGTAGCATATTGTTTTTTATTATTAATTTATTTCTTTATTCATTTTATCAAAATAAATACCCAACAAAGACAAAAAAAAGAAAATATAAAATGAAAGGCAGCAGAAAGAAGAAACTATCTTATTATATCTGCCCCTTTTCCAAACAATCTATTCAAAGAATAATCTATAAGTAACAAAAAATGAGTAACTCATCTCAATTTTCAAATTTCAACATATTACACATTAAAGCGCTTCATCTTTTAACAAAATGTGTCTGAATATTTAAGGGTAGTACATTGTTATGACATTTATACATCACCATTAAAATAAGGTAATCTACCAATGGAACTTCAGTAATTTCAACTAAAAAAATATATACTAGATGGATGACAGTAATGTTTTCTGGCAATAATTATATTACTGATCTGCGTTCTCTTCAAGGCAAATCTTCTTATGAGATGGATGAGTCAAATCCCGACTGGGCTCCAACACTGCACTTGGGACACTCCGAGGTGAAAGAGACGTTACAGCAGAGCACAAGGGGAAGATGAAGGCCAGGAAGTGATGGAAAGGCAAAATCAACAAGCAGTGGAGGCAGCAGGAGATGAGCACCAACCAGTGGTGGTGGCAGCAGGAGATGAGCACCAACAGGTGATGGAGGCAGCAGGAGATGAGCACCAACAGGTGATGGAGGCAGCAGGAGATGAGCACCAACAGGTGGTGGAGGCAGCAGGAGATGAGCACCAACAGGTGATGGAGGCAGCAGGAGATGAGCACCAACAGGTGATGGAGGCAGCAGGAGATGAGCACCAACAGGTGATGGAGGCAGCAGGAGATGAGCACCAACAGGTGATGGAGGCAGCAGGAGATGATCATCAACAGGTGGTGGAGGCAGCTGGAGATGAGCACCAACAGGTGATGGAGGCAGCAGGAGATGAGCACACACAGCTTGTGGAGGCTGCTGGAGAGGAGCATGAGCAAGTTGTGGAGTCTGCGGTGGAAACCCCACGAGAGGACATCACTGTCGCTGCAGATGGGGAGGAGGAAGATGAACCAGCAGCAAAAAGGCGACAAACAGAATGTCAGTTGTGCGAACAAAGAAGAGCAGAAATTAATCGTCTCTTACAGGAAAACAGGGAGCTCAGGTCAGAGCTGAATAAAAAACAGCTAGACAAAGAATTTCTTAGGGGTGACACAAAAAAAGTCAGGTACTATACAGGACTTCATTGCTTTGCCGTATTGTTGTCATTGTTTGAATTTGAAATGAAACAGATCCATTTTGAAGTAAACATTTGATGTAATTAAACATTTCCAGTAAATGTGATGAACGTGTGAGTTAATACATTTTATAGAAAACACACAAAAATGTGCAAATATAAGTCAACAGCATGTTTTACATAATTATGTCTCCCTTGAAGTACAAGCTCTGAGAAATATCTTTAGGAAGCTTCATGCTTTCTGTAGACGTCCAGCCATGTCTGTGTGGTCCACACAAGGTCACAGTGGTTTGATTCTGCACCTGTGCAGAGTGGGTGATGCTTCTGCAGGTGAACTTCATCTCCTGCCTCCAGCTGCTGGATGCTGCATGTCTTGTATCTGTGAGGGAACTTTCTCCAGGCAGCAGCGATCACACTGAGTCCATCAGGAGATGCTCCAAGTTCAGGAGTTGGTGTTTATGATGAAACCACATGCTTTAACTTTAAGATTTTTTTTACTGCTCGCTGTATTTTAATGTAGGTGTTTTGATGATTCACACACCATTTTATTTCTGTGTGTAGACACACTGTTACTCAGCATGACCCACGGTGTTCTGGTGGCTCAGAGTCAGAGCAGAACCTGTGAACACAATTAAAATGGTGAATGAAAAGACAATCTATAATATACAGTATATATATGCATCTTAATACATATACTGTATATAGTGATTATAGTAATCTAATCAAGATTTGAAGTCTACATGTTATTAGACATGCTCAAGTCATTAAAAATAAGGTAATTTTCAACTTGGACCTTTGTAATTTAGTTAAAAAACATACTTTAAAAATCAAGTGTTCTCAGTTTTTAATACTCCTAGCATACAGAAGGTTGTTTGATTCTGAAAGAAATGTAAATTAATAATTTATGTACAATTAAGGAGCCAAAAACAACGTACCTTCAACGTATTTACAATCTGGGGGCTTTAAAAATGTCCAAATCATCTACCCAGCTGTTCATAGATTGGACCAGCTCTCCCAGTGATTTGTAATTATAAAAATTATTTGTGGTGTAAACACTGACACAGACCAGGTCTGCTAAAATGACTGTGAAGGGAATGTCAGTGGAGGCAAGTATTACTCCGGGTCTCTGCTCCATTTATTTATTTATTTCAAACGGGCAACATTTCCAATTATACCGATTTTTTCCATGTAGTTTTTTTTTCTCACCTGGGAGAAGCTTATTAGGATACAGTCCACTTTATTTTGCCTGCTTTTCAGAATCGTGACGGAAGATACAGCGCGAAAACAATGGAAAATCTCCTGAATTTCTTTTAATTTTTATGAAGGCAACAAACATGGCGGTCGAGACGGGAACGCCCCGACACGCCCCCACACAGTGACGTCTGCTCCAAAGCTCTATTGTGTTCTTCTTCTAGTGGTGGCTACTAGTAAATAGCTTGAGGGAACACTACTGCCACCATGTGGTAAGACGAGTAGGATTCTGGACCCCGCCCACAGAAGGGGTACAAAAAAGCTGTGGAAACAGAACTTAGATGTGACCCGACCCGAGCTGAGCCGATCTGATCCGACCCGTGCCGACCGGTGGAAAAGGGGCTTAGGAGAACACTGAGATTGTCCAATAATTTTCTACTCTCTATCTCAAAGTCCAACTACAAATTATGGGGTGACCAGGCCTTTTCTGTCGTTGCACCCAGACTCTGGAACCATTTTCCTCAGGATTTGCGCTCAATCACTGATATGGAGCATTTTAAATCTAATCTTAAAACTTAAAAAAAAAAATATTCAGGCGGGCTTTTAATATATTTAATACATTAAGGGGATAGAGATATTTGTCAAACCAAAATTCAGAATGCCTTTGAAGGGACGGTCTACCTCAATCTAGGGAATTGGATTGGAATGGTCTGAAGAGTGATGTTAAAAATGCCAAGTCAATGTGTACATTTAAGAAAATTATCAAAACTGAATTGTTAAAAAAATGTATGAAGTAGCTTAATGTGTATTGTATTAGAGTTAGAAACAATAGAAAGAGTTATTCATTTTGTTCTGTTACTTGAAGATTATTATTGTTTGAACTATCCATCCATCCATCCATTTTCGTCCGCTTATCCGGGGTCGGGTCGCGGGGGTAGCAGCCTAAGTAGGGAGGCCCAGACTTCCCTCTCCCCAGCCACTTGGAGCAGCTCCTCTGGGGGAATCCCAAGGCGTTCCCAGGCCAGCCGAGAAACATAGTCCCTCCAGCGTGTCCTGGGTCTTCCTCTGGGTCTCCTTCCGGCACTCGGCAAGGCAAGTCGCATATCTTTCTGCTCTTCCCTCCCCTAAGTTTTTCCTACTCCCTGCTTGCTTTTCGTCTCGTCTGCGACCCTTCAGCGCTCACTCGAACCAATATGGAATTAATAAATTGGGCTGTTTCTTCAATGGATAAGATTTTTTCCACGAAGCGGACCGTGCCAGGAGAAGCTGTCTGTCCCTCCGACACACACGCGGCTGGATACGTGCTGGACTCGTGGGGTCAGTGGCAGCCCATGTGTCTGACCGTCTTAAGTGTCGAGGACGTGGAGGATTTGTGGATTATTGGATTATTGGTAGCAACTGCTCTGTTTTTTGGCGTAAGCGGAGTTGTTTGTTACTGGAAGCTGAGGGAGGCTTCGGCAGCTATCAGCGCGCTGTCGACACTACCTGATCAGCAAAATTCTCTGAACCGGGCCGTGAGCTCCTCATCCCAGCTGTTGTATGAGCTCAATCGCTCGCTTGGAGCGGTGGGGGACCACCGCGGACCTGCAGTGCGCTTTGGGACTTGTTTACAGCCACCCCGGATCAATCAAGGGACAGATGGGGGCTCATAGAGCGGAACCACATATTATTTGGATTTTTTTGGCCATGAAACAGCACCACAGACTTGATGGCGGCAGTGGAAAAGAACACTGTGGTCTATTGGGTAACAAACAAGACTATTATCTGGCTTCTGCACATGTCCTTGAAAAGAAGGCTGTCGGGAGCCATTCTCCTGGGAGTGTGGAGCTGAAGAGACCTGCTGCCCTCCCCCCCCTCCCCCCCCAGAGATTTCTGTGCAGCCTCAGATAACGCCCAGCTGCACATCTGCTGAACTTGTGTTTGTCTGAAGTTACTGACAGACTCTATCTCCTTGCCTGCCGTCTCTCAATTTGTTATTGTAACTAAATGTGCTTTTTGATATGGTTTTTACTGGATCACGCGGTGTCTTGAAGACAAAACGTGATTCATCTTTTTTTAATATCAACGCTGTAAAACCCCGTGTCTTTGCCTGTTTTCCTGACTTTGACCTTCATCTGGGGACAGATGAGAGCGGCCGCGCTATAAGCATATCATGTGTTGATAAACATGTCATGTGTTTTGTTGAGCTGCAGCTTTTTGCACTCATTCTCTCTCCTGGATGACTGTAACTACATATTTACGCTGTATCGGTGAAAATTGATGCAATGTTAATAAACCTATCTTGTATCTTGTATCTTGTATCTTGACATGCCCGGAACACCTCACCAGGGAGGCGTCCAGGAGGCATCCTAACCAGATGCCCGAGCCACCTCAACTGGCTCCTCTCGATGTGGAGAAGCAGCGGCTCTACTCCGAGTCCCTCCCGGATGACTGAGCTTCTCACCCTATCTCTAAGGGAGAGTCCAGACACCCTGCGGAGAAAACTCATTTCAGCCGCTTGTATCCGAGATCTCGTTCTTTCGGTCACAACCCAAAGCTCATGACCATAGATGAGGGTGGGAACGTAGATCGATCGGTAAATTGAGAGCTTTGCCTTTTGACTCAGCTCTCTCTTCACCACGACAGACCGGTACAGCGTCCGCTTCACTGCGGACGTTGCACCTATCCGTAATTATTTATTATTATTACTGTAATGAAAATATTAAAAAAACTTGACTTCATTAAACATAAATACTTGTTTTTATGAAACATAAAATAGTCTGAGTTCATTAAACATAAATACTTTTTATAAAAAATAAGGTAGTATTTCTTGATTTCAATATCATAAATGAAGGTTGAATGAATAAAGAAATACTTGCTTTATATAAAAAATAGTGTCATTCTTGACGTCACTAAACAAATAATAGTTTTACCAAAAAAAAGTATTTCTTCTTCTGTGTAAAGTGTTGCATGCTGTACGTTGGAGACTTTTCTCCTGACATAGATGGAGCTGTTTGAGCTTGTTTGCATAAATACCAGAAGAAACCAGAAGAAAGAAGGTATTTGTGTGTAAATACCAGAAGAAACACAGCAAATAAATTACCTTAAGCTGAATTTGTTTTTTTAATGAGAAGACAACTTCCTTGTTGCTCTAAACCAGTTAATTTCCTGGAGAACACCAAACCTCTCCTTTGTGGCAGTCATTTTCACATCAGGAATTTAGGCCCTGTTTACACGGACACTGTGTGGGGGAAACGCAACTTTTGGGTATGTTAATTAGGTTGAAAGTTTTGCGTTGACATGGGCGAATTCTGTGGATACGACTATCCCCCCCCACCCCCCGTCCTCATGACTTTACTGTAGTTACCATGCTGGGCCATTAGATGGCGCTGTGATTTTTGGAACCTTCACTACTGCGCATGCGTGCTGCCTGAGGTAAACAGAGCAGACGAGGCAGCCTGTTTTCCTCTCTGGCTAAAAGTTCAGCTACTACAAGTTGTTGTCAACAAGTTAACAACAAGTTAAAGCTGGAATTTGGATAAGAGTCAACAGATTTGACACCAAGTGGGGCCGCTTCATCTGCACACCAGTTGCTGACTGGACCGGAACCGAGTCAACATGTCTGACTTTAGTCCGTGAGAATCAGCTGATTTCCAGCAGCGCTACAAGGTAAACAATGTTCTTAATAATGTTTCCTTGTGTTTAGTTCGATCACAGAACAACCAACTGAGGTTTTATTTTTATTTTTTTCCTGCGAGGTCGAAGCTGTTCCACGAAGCGGACCGGCGGTTCGGATGTGGGTCCAGTTTCCAGGATGAAAACAACAGAGTCCAGTTCATTAAAGTTCGGTTAACGTGTTTTTAAAAGTGTTCAATTTAATTCTCAGTGTTTGTGACATGAGTTTGTGGTGTTGAATAAATAAATAAATTAAAAATCAACCTGGTGTCTTCATTTTCAACATGCAGCATGTTAGGCATGACGTAACGAGTCCAGATAGCTTCATTTAGCTCAGATAAATGTAAATATCTCCCACGCTAACATAAATACTGTTTATTATTGTTAAACTGTTAATATATAGCACATTTAGTATGTTATAGTGCAGCGTGACACGTGAAATGTCCGACTGCCTCGTTAACAGACAACTGGATCCAGGCAGCTGCTCTCTTCCAACACAGATGCAGGTAAGGTGTAGAATAATTAAATATGAGAATCAAAATATATTCCATCAGCTATAGTTCAGAAAGTGGTGCGTGTGTCCACTGTCCAGTCCACCGCCATTGTTAAAATGCCGGCTGTCTGCGCGTGCGTGCATGTGTTCAAACAAAAGCTCCGGGAGATGTTTACATTATCAACGGGGGGTCAGCGAAAAACTTCCACTTGAGAGCTGGGTCAGAAAAGTATCAGATGCAAAGAGGGGGGCCAGCAGCGTCGTGTAGGCGATAAGCAAAGTCGCAAAGAGAAAGTAGCGGTTACACTCAAAATACGCGCCGTGTAAACTGGCCCTTACATTCATGTCACCAAAGTGTCTCCACTGTGAACAAAGACCTATTGTGAAGATTGATATCTGCCTATGCATCTAGCTTAGAGCTGCATCAGTACCAGTTTTTACACAGCTGGAGGTGGGGGGGGGGGGTATTATGGCACGATACGAAGGCGCATCAACCGTGTTGAAGGGCAGCATTTCTTCTACTACAAACCGTCCAACCAACTTTTTAAATTCTTTCCCACTTATTGGTTTTGCACCGAAGTCAAGCTTCTGTTGTTTGGGTGGCGGGGGACCTTCTGTCGCAGGTGCAGCTCTCTGCAACCACCTGGCGAGACTTGCTGCATCAGTTTAATTGTCCCGTGCTGCGACTCCAAATGTTTCTTCAGATTTGATGTGGTGTTTTTGAAGCTAGACAGCACTTTCTCGCTAGCACAGAGGGTACAACGAACCGTGATGTTGTCATCCTTCGCTGAAATAAACTCAAAATAGTTCCTGTATTTCCAGCTACAAAATGCGTATGTTCCTCCTCGCTCCATTGTTACTGAGGTAAAGTGAGTCTCCTCCACTCGGCTCCGTGAGCACCTCAGTCCAGTGTTTACGTTTCTGTCATGCCTGGTGTCAGGTATCACAGCCACAGGTGACCGAATTGTCGCATAGACCAGACGTCACTCCTTGAGTCTTTTTTTCTTATCACTCCCCGAGATGCATAGAGGAATTTTTTTTTACAGTACTACAGAAAATGACAAAAAAAGTAACGCACAGTAATTTGGATAAGTAATCTGATTACTAGATTTTGAAATAGCAACGCGTTAGATTACTAGTTACTGAAAAAGGTGGTCCGACTAGAGTAACTTTGTAACGCGTTACTGACATCACTGGTGGTGATAGGAGGAGGATGATGCATCAGTTCGGGTTTCTTCCCCTGCTGCAGTGAATTGGTCCCATACAAACACGTTTTATAGGTAGATTGAATGCTCAGTCAGGTCCTCTGGACGGAGGACCTGACTCAACCTTCTTAGGGCCAGTTTACACGGCGCGTATTTTGAGTGTAACCGCTACTTTCTCTTTGCGACTTTGCTTATCGCCTACACGACGCTGCTGGCCCCCCTCTTTGACTCCGATACTTTTCTGACCCTGCTCTCAAGGTGGAAGTTTTTCGCTGACCCCCCGTTGATAATGTAAACATCTCCCGTGGAGCTTTTGTTTGAACACATGCACGTAGCACGCACGTGCAGACAGCCAGCATTTTAAAGGACAACACCCACCGTGACAGTAACAATTCACCATATTGGAGAATTACTGTAGTATTTTATGAATTTTATTTTCATTTTTGCATTTGGGCCAGGCGAGGGTTAAAAAAAAAAAAAAAAAAAAAAAAAAACATTCCCGAATGAATCCGGAAACCTGGCCGAAGAGTCCCGAAGGGTCATGTGACTTTTGTGACATCTCCACCCAGAAAGCAGAAAGGTAGGAGTGCGTTTCCATGGAGGTTTATGAGAGAGAGTAGGAGAAAACTGCATATTTCCTGCATATTTCCTGGTGCATTTGTGTGTACTGTATATGGACCAGCGCTCTGATTTTATTTATTATTTATTTTATAACACCGCTGCGGACCTGTTGTTGCTCTCATCTGCCCAAAGGAGCGAGCTGCGAGCCGCGCGCGTCCCTGGCTCCTCGTTCCTCGTTCCTTTGAAGTTCCTCGTGCCGGTGTAATTTGCTCCCTCGAGTGTATGCATTTGCTCTCCTCAGCCTTGTTGCAAGGAGCACGGGTCGGGAAGCACGCGGGGAGCTCGCACGCAGAGCTCAGCTGCGCGGCTGGCTCTGACTGCCTTTCTGGTCACGGGGGGAGAATAAAAAGTCGATGCGGAAATGAATGAATTTGTCTCGATCAAACGAATTAAACTAGTATGTCTAAGTGGATGCTCGCTCAGAATATGATGACATGAGTGAGCGACAGCAGGATTAATCAACTGCAGGCAGCTTTAGGGAATATTTAAAAATGCTTCCTTTTTCTTTTCTTCGCTCGCCTGTAACTCCAAGGCGTCACTTTGGTGACGTGAATGCCCTTGTGAATGCCCATATATGGAGAGGAGCAGATTTTCCCAGAGCTGCATGCTAAAATCTGCTATAAATCATGAAATAACACATTTACCGTTATTTCTCCACAATATAAGTAATCGCTCCTGTATTTTTTTTAAATAAACTAATAAATATTAATGGCGATGCAATTTGAAAACATGGTGGGTGTTGGACTTTAAAAATGGCGGTGGACTGGACAGTGGACACACGCACCACTTTCTGAACTATAGCTGATGGAATATATTTTGATTCTCATATTTAATTATTCTACACCTTACCTGCATCTGTGTTGGAAGAGAGCAGCTGCCTGGATCCAGTTGTCTGTTAACGAGGCAGTCGGACATTTCACGTGTCACGCTGCACTATAACATACTAAATGTGCTATATATTAACAGTTTAACAATAATAAACAGTATTTATGTTAGCGTGGGAGATATTTAAATTTATCTGAGCTAAATGAAGCTATCTATCTGGACTCGTTACGTCATGCCTAATGTAGCAGTGTGATGTTGTTACACTAGATTGTCAAGTGAAAATCTATTCCAGTAAGAAATTACGAGTATCGGCAGCTTTTATTTTGAAAAGACGACAGATCCATTTCCAAAACAGCGGGTAACTTCCTGTTTCAAAACTATTCTTTTTATTTAAATTGAATGTGCTGTGAATGGAACTGTGAATTATTATTGTTACTGTGGAACATTTCGAGTTCTTTGATTGTTGTTTTGAGTGCCAGTTGGGGTTAAGAAAGAGAAATATAAGTGGATCGTACCATTATAACTCATGAAGAGAAACCGCACAGCTCTCTCGCGCTCTTTCTGTGCAAACTCTTGGGGGAGCAGGTACGAATTTCTGTTTTCTGTGTTCAATAAGTGTATTTAAAGCCTAAGAAATTATCATTTTACTACTGTCCTTGTAAAATAATGTGCTTTGGGACACTTAAATGTTGTTTAATAGTGTTGGAACTGTGTAAATAGTTAGCTAATAAATATCACATGAAGCACTGTTAAGCCATGTGCTGAAAACAGTATTTGTTCATGAAAACAGGCGCTGTGGAACTGTGAGGAGAAAAAGCCTGTTTTTGATTGCTGTTTTCTGCTGATTGGGTGCAGGTATGTGATGTTTTGTTGCTTTTGATCTGGAATTATTTTGTTTTATTTATTATTACTATTTTCCTTGTTATTTATGTGCTGTTTAGGATTATTATGCTCATTGTTGGGTTTTGTGATTCATTATTGTAACTTTTATTTTATTACGGGTTATTCCACACGCGCAGGCCTCTGTTTTCTCCTTTTCGCTCTTTCTGTGCAAACTCTTGGGGGAGCAGGCGCTGTGGAACTGTGAGGAGAAAAAGCCTGTTTTTGATTGCTGTTTTCTGCTGATTGGGTGCAGGAGCAATAAATGAGCATTCCAAGCAGATGTCGTCTGGCTGTTATTGCACACAAGACACAACGCAGAATCAACCAAGCACAAAACTGGTGCCGTGACCCTTCGACTGGTCAGCTGAAGCAGACCACCGGTGTTGCTGGACGACGTCTGTTGGTTCCATCTGCGCCTTGGAGTCGCTGTCCGTGTGGAGTTCCTTGGACACTGTGGTTGGGAACCTCTCATTTCTATTTTTTTATTCTGGACAGGTTCCTGTTTCATTCCCATAAAGAGTAACAGTGAGGTCTCCCCATGGAGGGTCGCAATGTGAATGAAATGTCAACTCCTAGTCATGGGGTATTATCCATTGGTAGGGGGAGAGGGGTTTTGCAGTTTGCTACCCCAGGAAACCCAGGTGTTTTGGGCTCAGACATTTCTGAGTCTGGGAGGAAAA
>JBBPBX010037080.1:0-15855 GCA_038048925.1 Garcialebias charrua | reverse complement strand
ACTCTCAGCTACTACCACATCAAGTTAGAACTCGATATTTTTTTAAATATTAGCTGAGTTATTGTCTTTTCTGTGTTTGCTGATGTTCCTTAGCTGTGGGGGCCATCTTGAATTAAGACGACTCTAAAAGTTAACCAGTTGTAGATGTATAAAACCAACACCTTATAAGATATTTTGCTACAATAGACAAAGGAACACACATGGACAGGGGCCTTTTTCTGTAAGTGACACAAAAATTGTACCAGTTCTTCTAAATATATTTTTTTACTAACCTTTATATCACTGTGGAGCAAATCTTATGCTTTTCTTTGTAAGTGCAAATACCAGCACCAGCTAACTGTAGCACTTCCTGCGCAGATAACTTATTTTTGAAAGAATGTTGTAATTTTTGCACTGAAATAACCATCCATCCATTAACTTTTACCTGCTTTTTCCTTTTTGAGTCACGGGGGTCACCGGTGCTCATATCCTGCAGTCACTGTGCAAGAGGTCTCAAGTCCATCACAGGGACACATAGAGACAAACAACCATTCACTCTCTCACTCACACCTAGAGACAATTTAGAGTCACCAATCATCCTAACATGCATGTTTTTGGTCTGTGGGAGGAAACTGGAGTACCCTGAGAAAACCCACGCATGCACGGAGAGAACATGTAAACTCCACCCAGAAAAGCCCCCAGTCGGGATTTGAACCAGCGACCTTCTTGCTGAGAGGCAACCACTCTATCAACCGATCTACCCCTGGAATAATCAGTTAATGTGAAGTTTTCTGAAGTAGCTTTTGTATGAACTGCTATAATTTACAGGTAGTCCTCGACTTACGGCGGTCTCGACTTACGGCGATTCGACTTTACGAACGTGTCCCATTGAAAAGCATTGCTTCTAGTTACGCCGTTTATGCGCTTATGCGCCTTTAAATTTACAGGAGGGGAGGGGGAGAGCACTCTGTGGAGGGAGGGGGAGTAGCTTCAGTGGAAATTTACTCCAGACCGCATGGTTTGGGCAGACCGGAGCAGACAGAGCAGAGGAGGTTAGGAGCTGTGGACCGAGTGAAGCAACTGGAAGCTGCAGAACTCGGAGGAGCAACGAGCTAACATGCTAACAGACAGAGACCAGCATACCAGTAGGTAATTAACTCTTTTTTCCTTAAAAATGGCTCCTAAATGTATGTGGGTTTTGATAATTATGTAGGGTAATGTGTTAGGATAGGCTAAGTGCTTGGTAAAATAAAGTACTGTACGTATGAGTGCCATTTGGACGTATTTTCCAACTTACGGCGATTTCCGACATGCGAACGGCCGTAGGAACGGAACTCGTTCGTAAGTTGAGGATTACCTGTAATTATTTTAAGTTTGGAGTTGTTTTAGGACAGCAGGAATTCACTGCTGTCTTTAATCTGCTCAGAGCAGACGTTAACCCATCAGTTTGGTCAGAATTTAACTTTATTTCTCTAATCTGAAGCCGTTCAAAGATCTATCTACAACAGGTAAGATTGCAATCGTTCACGTTCTTTCCACAGAACCTCCCTTCAAACAACCTGAACTATCCCTTTAATGCTCATCTCATCTCATCTGTACTTCATTGTGAACATGTACATTAATTTTTAACATCAGTGAATTTAATGTTTTAAATCAGTTTGATGTTAAACTCCTCCTCTGATAACAGGAGGATCTTTATTTAGTATAATCTTCCACACAGCTGCTGGGAGGACATCAAACTTTGAAGAGAACCTGCCCCCGGCTGGCCCCTCTCTCTCATCCCTCCAGCACGCTATGACAACGGTAACCCTGGCAACCCATCAGGTCCTCCACAAATCCAGATTAGGGTTGGAGGAGATGGATTCAGAGGGTAAATGTTTCGTTCTTTTAACTCCGCGTGCACGTTGTCCCCTACACTCAAAAAAGAAACGTGTTCAATTTACTTAATACAGTTATGTCAACAATTTCCACTAAACTGAGTTTAGTTCAATTTAACTCTAAATGATTATTAAGATGCAAATAAGTGATTCATGTGTAACCAACATAACCAAATCAAGTAATTCCAACCTTATCTGGTCACCTACGATTTAATTAATAGGTCTGTGTTCACCCAATTAAACGGACCCAAATGATGCTCAATGGTGTTCATTAATGCTGACATAAAAATAATTCATTACACCAACTTAACGTATTTAAATAAATGTAACTTAACTGTATTTAGTAAAGTGTGACGATTACTGGATTTTAACTTGTTTTAATTGGTATAAATGTATTAGTCTTAACTCCACTTACTAAACAAGCTTATGTCAACAATTTCCACATGAGAGAGTTAGATTGATTTGATCCCGCTCTTCTGTGTTTTCCCTCCACAGAGGAGCGGGATGAGGAAGAGGACGATGAGAACTCTGAGGAGTCCGTGGAAGACGAGAGCGAGGAAGACTTGACGGAAACGCCCAAAGCGTCCTCGACGCAGCCGCCGTACAGCCTCGTCCCTCCGCCGCCCGTGTGGGTTCAACGCAACCAGGGTCTGAGTAAGAGCGCACAGGAAGGCCTTCACACGTGGCGTGCTGCTCGTTTTAACTCACGTCTCTTCTCTTCCAGTGCGTAGCTGGTTGGAGCTGATCAGAGAGAAGGTAAGACGGCCCCGTCCTCTAGAATTCAGTGCTTCCCAACCATGGTCCCTGAGGAACACCACTCTGCATGTTTTAGTTGCTTCTCTGCAGTACACCTGTGAATTAATTACTTCAAGTTGTGCAGAAGCCTGTTAATCACCCATTCATTTAAATCAGGTGTCAAAGGCAGGAAAACTACTAAAACATGCAGGATGGTGTTCCTCAAGGACTAGGGTTGGGAACCACTGCGTTTGAACATGCTTTCCAAGCCCTAAAAGCTGGACGCTTTGAATCCCGTGTTTTAATGGGCCTTCGACTTTGTCAGGCTGGTTACATGTCAGGGATGTTGGCCCCTGTGGGCATCGGCATCACGGGGGCCCTGCTGATCGTCGGTGCCCTGTACAGCATCAGGATGATCCACCGCAAGAGAAGGAACAGTTTCAAACATCAGCGGAGGAAGGCCAGACAGCCGGAGGTCAGAAGCTTAATCACTACTTGATTTGTATATACAGGTTGTCCCCGTCTTACGAGCGAGTTCCGTTCCTACGAGTCGCTCGTAAGACGAAAATTCGTATGTCGGAACCCGAAACACGTGTCGCTCGTAAGTCCGGATTTTTGGTCGTAAGTCGGAAAATGTGTGCTAGCGCTGCGCCGAACACCCGTTTTTCAACACAAACGTACGTACTGGTTCATAAACATGCACAGAACTTTGTTTACAAACGGTTAGCTAACACACTTTCATCTGAAAACACATACCAGTGCTGTATTTTCTGTACAACTTTACTGTTCGTTAGTCAGCTCGTAAGTCTGGAACCTCTTATGTCGATGACGTCGTAAGTCAGGGACAACCTGTATTTTCACCCCCACCCCCAGTGTGGGTCTCAAAATCACAAAGTCCAACTTGAAGTGCTTATCTCCTTTGACAGCAACCTCGCGAGGCCGGCGCCAGCTGTCAGGACCAGACCATGCTGCTGGCCGACAGCTCCGAGGACGAGTTCTGAGCTCACGTTTGGCTGGGAGAGAAAAGGAAAACCTTCTGCTTCCATACAGCTCAGCTTCATTTGCATGAAAAAAAGGGGGTGACAGGCTTGAGGGAGGGGGGCATCACATCAACAGTTATCCCTCATTTCCCATAATGGCTGTGACAGTGCTGTTTTCATCTTCACCAGCTACAGGTGATCAAAAGCTCGTCTTTTTGTCCAGATGCGTGACATTTCCCATGGTTGACTGAGTAAGCGAGCCCTTCTTACAGAGATGAGTCTGCAGGACCGTCTGCCTCCAGACACCAACACCAGAACCCAATTGATTTCTGGTTCTGACTCACTGGGACAGCTTTGACGCGATGGAAACATCAAGGCAGAAAGGATTTGGCCTTTGGGTTAAATAAAGACAATCAAAACTAATTCACCTCTTTCTTATTGGTTTGGATGTACTGTATGAGCAGAACAAAATTAAACCATTACATAAGCTGCTCCTATGAGCTTCATCTAAACATTATATTGAATATTGAATTCACCTAAATTAAAAAAAGACTTATTGCTACACAAATATTTATGAAAATGTGTAAATTTCTCATGACATACTTTTAAAGATCATCTTGTGCATTATATAGGATCTCATGCGATGAGTTACTTCAGGTCACAAGTGTATGTTAGCACAAAGACAGCAGTGGTGAGAAGAAATGGCAGCTAGAAAGCAATAAAAATATATATTTTTTGGACCAACGCTGCCAAATTCAAGATTTGAATCTCTCCTAGAACCCATAATTTGATCATAAAATTAAAAGATGGTTGAAAATCTTTAAGACATGTAAAATATCCCCACTTATGGCTGCTGTGATCAAATATTTATTCTTTAATATTTCTTGCTGGGAAAAAGCATAAAGTTGGGTCTGTCGAGGTATAACCACGCTCAGCGCATCTGTTCTTGCACTCACTATAAACTCCTTTATTTTACAAGAGGATATACAGTATAATTAAAAATATATTTAAATAAATTTGTAATTGATATCATTTTAGTCTTATATTGCTGTTTGTGTAAATAGTTTTATGAATTGCCGACATGACAGCTGTGTGAGAATCCCTGTTTGGAGGGAAAGATCCTCACTGTATTGAGCCAAAACGAGCCAGGTGTACTCGAAACAGTAAAAACTCTTGATGTGCACTACATCACACATTGAACAGGCTGTAAAAACTGCTTCATGTATAACCAGGTGTATTGTTTTTCCATGATGTGACTTGTCCATTTTCTTTTATAGTAAATTATTTTCTTTAGTTAAAAATAAAAGCAGCACTGATATATTTGAGCAACATTTTAATTCTGGTGCATGTTCAGCACGGAGGAATTTGAATCATATGTTTTAATGCATTTTTTTAATGTCCTTAGCTGAACACTGTTTTTTTTTTTTTTTTTTTTAAACTAAGCCTTCATATATTAATGCATTTTATTGAGCCAATTAAAATATTTTATCTTCTTCAGCTTTTGGGTACTCCTCCCATCAGACCTTCTACTATTATATCTAAAAAAATTTCAGCAGGTGCTAAGGGGGAGCTAAGCATTTTACTGTGGGTGCTATGAAGGAAATTTTCCTTTTTTTTATATATTTTTTAATATTCTTTATTCATTTCAAAGTTCAAATTTAAAAAACATAAAAAACTATTTACAATTCCACGTAAATAAAAAATCAAACATTACATGAAATGAAAGGAAGCAGAAGAAGATAAAATCTTATTATGTCTGCCCCTTTTTTTAACAAACTTAACTATTTTTTCTTCCAGTTATCAACACAAACGCAAGCACACACACACACACACACACACACACACACACACACACACACACACACACACACACACACACACACATACATACATACATACACACACACACACAAACTGTTACATCTGGGGAAACAATGTGAATTTGTTGTATCGTATAAACAATTTCAGTCCACAATGCTGAATGCAATACAAAGTCAGAGAAGGTTGAAATCATTCACTCACCATCAGAAGTCTTCATAACAGGACAATCCGCCTGTTATTGTGGTTGAGGGCAAAAGCATCAATAATCCTGTCACTGTCCAGGGTCCTGGTTCTTAAAGGATTGATAGCAAGAAGTGCCAGGTCACTTGTTCGACTGTCTCCGCTGCTGTTTCTTAGGTAGTTCTTCAAACGACGCAAACAAGAAAAACTGCGCTCACAGCTCACTGATGTTACTGGAAGAGTCAAAGATATGGATATCAGCTTATACAAGTCCAGGAATGCATCTTTGTAGGGCCGCATCACAGATAGGAAGTCTTGTGTGTTGTTGATTATAAGTCCTTGTTCTTCTTTCCTTTTCAGCAGCCGGCGAACCTGGTGGAGCTCAGCTGACAAGTTCTCCTCGTTAACTCCATAATCAAAGTCAAAGTCAAAGTCAACTTTATTGTCAGAACTGCAATATGTACAGGACATACACAGGATTGAAATTGCGTTTCTCTCAGTCCCTCGGTGCAACAGTAACCATCTAAACACTAAACACTAAAACATTTAATAAACATAAGCATAAAATAGTAAAAGTGTAACACTGTCCTGAGTTTTTTCATAGTAGTATAAAAGTATGAAAATTTACACCAACACTGAAACACCAAACACCCCTAAAACACCAAACACCCAATGAACATAAGCATAAAATGAAATAATAAAAGTGTAATACTGTCCTGAGTTTTTTCATAGTAGTATAAAAAGTATATCTATAAAATAAACTGAAGGTTCTAGCATTGACATTTGCAAAGAGTGGCACAGCAGCATATGAGTTAATGTACACAGTATATGTATGAGGTAGTTGATGTTGGTATAGAGGCAAAGTGGCATATGCAGTAAGGCACATAAGGCACATTTGGCATCCTTAGATAAGGCTAGTCAGAGAATACTGTATATGTATCAGCAGTAGTGTAGATATAAAAGTAGTGTAAATGTAAACAGTAGTAATAAATGTAAAACAGTAGTAATAAATGTAAACCGTATTAATAAATGTAAACAGTGAATGTAAACAGTAGTAAGACTATAGGCAGTAATGTAATACAAACATTAGTGCAAATATGAGAAGTAGTGCAAACTGAATGAGCACATGACCGAGAGTTTAGTGAATAACCCGTTTGATGACACAGGGTCCAGTGTTAAAAACTTTGTGTTGAGTGGTAATGTGTGAGAAAGTTTTTTGTGTTAAGGCAGTTCAAATGGGAGGGGAGGCAGAGCAGGCAGAGTGTTTAGCATTCTGACTGCCTGATGAACAGAGCTGTCTCTCAGTCTGCTGGTACGAGCCTGGAGACTCCTCAGTCTCCTCCCTGATGGCAGCAGTCTAAAGCGGCTGTGTAGTGGGTGTGCAGTGGTGGAGAAAGTACTCAAACACTGTACTTAAGTAAAAGTACAAATAAACAGACAAAAATGTACTCTAGTAAAAGTAGAAGTACCATATTAATATTTTTACTTAAGTAAAAGTAAATAAGTACTTGCTTTTAAAAATACTTAAAGTATTAAAGTAAAAGTACTTGCTGAATGTATTAACTAATGCAATGGTCTACAATACCATTAAGTGTGCGTACTGTATGCATATTTTCTGTAATACATTAATAGTGTTGAGCCATTTTAATGAACAATGCTGCAGATAATGCATGTTTTTATTGTGTTTACTCTGTGACACAGTTCACACTTGGACTTTTGATTCTGTGTGTCAGAATTTCAGTGATGAGTTAAATACCATTAAGCAAAATAAGAAAGAGGAATGATTATACCTTTGAAAGTTTTTATTTAACACAAAATAAAACCAATGTGTCATTTTAACTGCAGTAAACACATTTAAGTAAAAGTTGTCTGTTTGAAAAAAGGAGCATTAGACACAACTAACAAAGGAATAGATCACTTCAACTCGTTTGTCATCAACTCTAGTTAAAATATTGTCTAGTCAATCTTGTAATGGATCAACAATGAACAATACTTTAACTTCCTGACAACATTTTCAAAACTTGGACCTGAGTGTCGAGACATTTGGAGAAATCTCTTGTCTCCTAACATCCCATGAACTGACACATTTTAATATTGCAGCAAGAATTTCTTGTTCAAGTTCAGAAGAAGTTGGTTTTCAAAGTTTTTGAGTCCATGTCTGGCTCTTTAGGGAGAGAGAATCTGTCCTGCTGTACTGAACAGTCTTTCAATAGTCTTTCAATAATATTTCAATAAAGCCATGGGTGTTGTGTATCTTCTGGATGAATCTTTGTGGTGGAATCCATTTTGTGTGTGTTAGTGGTGCTGTGGGTGCTCCCAGCTAAATGACTTATACACAAGAATATACATCATTGGTCCAGCTCTTCTTGAAGGCAGGTCTAATGTTACCTGTCCACTTTGCAGTGATTCAGTGGACCAACTCCCCTCTCAACATCAGTTACTTTCAAACTAACGACAAATCAAAAAGTTGCAACGTGAATGTAACTTGTAACTCAACACATTATAGAAATGTAGTGTAGTAGAAAGTACAGATACTTCATGTAAAATGTAGTGCAGTAAAAGTAAAAGTACCCACATTTAATTCTACTTAAGTAAAGTACAGATACATGAAAAATATACTTAAGTACAGTAACAAAGTATTTGTACTTAGTTACATCCCACCACTGTGGGTGTGTGGGATCACCTGCCATGCAGTGGGCTTTCCGAGTGAGGCGTTTGCTGTGTAAGTCCTGCAGTGAGGGCAAGGAGGTGCCGACGATCTTCTCAGCTGCTCTCACGATGCGCTGGAGGCTCTTGCGGCATGATGCAGTACATGCACCAAACCACACCGTGATGCAGCTGGTCAGGACACTTTCTATGGCACCCCTGTAGAAGGTGCACATGATGGGGGTTGAAGCTCCAGCCCTTTTCAGCTTGCGGAGAAAGTAGAGGCGCTGGTGAGCCTTCTTGGCCAGTGCTGCAGTGTTCCTGCTCCAGGACAGGTCCTTCGAGACGTGCACTCCCAGGAACTTGGTGCTGTCCACTCTCTCCACTGCGGTGCTGTTGATGGTCAGAGGGGCATGTTGTGCATCCCTCTTCCTGAAGTCCACGACAATCTCCTTTGTCTTCTCCACGTTGAGAGTGAGATTGTTGTGTCCGCACCACAAGGCCAAGCGGCTCACCTCGTTCCTGTAGTCCGTCTCATCGTTGTTGCTGATGAGACCTACCACTGTTGTGTCGTCCGCAAACTTGATGAAGTGGTTGGAGCTGTACGATGGTGTGCAGTCGTGTGTTAGCAGGGTGAATAGAAGGGGGCTCAGCACACATCCTTGTGGGGCCCCTGTGTTCAATGTGATGGTGCTAGATGTGTTACTCCCGATCCGTACTGTCTGTGGTCTCCCGGTCAGGAAGTCTAGCAGCCAGTTACACATTGAGGTGTTCAGCCCCAGACTGTCCAGTTTATGGATGAGCTGTTGGGGGATGATGGTGTTGAATGCCGAGCTGAAGTCGATGAACAGCATTCTAACATAAGAGTCCTTCGTGTCCAGATGTGTGAGAGCTGTGTGGAGGGCAGAGGAGATGGCATCGTCGGTTGAGCGATTAGGTCGGTATGCAAATTGGAAGGGATCCAGGGAGGCAGGGAGGACAGATGTGATGCTTTTCATGACTAGCCGTTCAAAGCACTTCATCAGGATGGGGGTGAGTGCTACTGGGCGATAGTCATTGAGGCATGCGGGCGTTGCCTTCTTTGGGACAGGGATGATGGTGGTGGCTTTGAAACAGGTGGGGACGATGGCCTGGCTCAGTGAGATGTTAAAGATGTCCGTGAAGACCGCTGCGAGTTCCCCTGCACAGTCCTTCAGCACACGACCAGGTATGTTGTCAGGACCAGAGGCCTTCCGGGCGTTAATCTTGATAAATGATCGCCTTACGCTGTCTGAGGACAGCGCCAGCACCTGGCCATCAGGAGAGGGGGGGAGTTTATGTGCAGGTGTGCTGTTACTTGCCTCAAACCGAGCAAAGAACTCATTCAGTTCATTCAGCGTAGAGGTTGAGCTGTCACAGGTCTGGGGGGGTGGTTTGTAGTTTGTGATGGTCTGTATTCCCTGCCACAGACTGCGTGTATCCTTGCTGTCCTTGAAACGGTGAGCTATTTTCCTGGAATACTGCTTCTTGGCCTTTCTGATGCCCCGATCCAGGTTCTTTCTGGCTGCCCTCAGGCCCACCTGATCTCCCGCTTTGAAGGCAGCATTCCTGGCTCTCAGGAGTCTGTAAACCTCAGCTGTCAGCCATGGCTTCTGATTAGCCCGAACAGTGATGGTCTTGAGGTTAGTTACATCATCAATGCACTTGGTGATGTATGAACATACAGTGTCTGAGTACTCCTGGAGACATAAGTTGTTGTTTGTGGTAGCAGCTTCTTTGAACATACCCCAATCTGTGGTGTCAAAACAGTCCTGGAGTGCCTCTGAAGACCCCTCTGGCCACACTCGTATCTGCTTGCGGACTGGTTTTGTGACTTTCACCAGTGGCCTGTATGCTGGCTTTAGCATAACACAGATATGGTCAGAAGCACCAATGTGGGGGAGGGCTCTGTAGGCATTTTTCATGGTGGTGTAAACTTGGTCCAGTGTGTTGTTTCCTCTTGTTGCAAAGTTTATGTTTCTGTATGTTTTTGGAAATACACTCTTTAAATCTGCTTGGTTGAAATCACCAGCCGTGATGAGAAAAGCATCAGGATGGGCTGTTTGCTGCTCACTGATGTGCAGATATAGTTCATTCAGCGCCTCACCTCTAACTTTGCTGTTGGAGCTTGGAGGAATATATACAGCAACAATCATAACAGCTGTAAATTCCCTCGGTAAATAAAACGGTCTGCATTTAATAGTCATAAACTCCACTAAAGGTGAGCAGTGTTTGTGGACCACAGCAGCATCCAGGCACCATGCTTTGTTGATGTAAACACACAGCCCCCCTCCGCGTGTCTTACCTCCCTCGAGGGTTCGGTCTGCTCTGTAGCATGTTAGCTGCCCTAGCTGAACAGCATGGTCCGGAACGTTGTTGTTGAGCCACGTTTCCGTGAATACAAACACACAGCAGTCTCTCACAGTCTTTTGTGTCGTTCGTAGCAGGCGTATATAATCCAGTTTATTGTCCAAGGAGCGCACGTTAGCCAAAACCATGGATGGGATCGCCGGTTTGTGTGGGCTAGCTGCTAGCCTAGCTCCGATACCTCCGCGCTTACCCCGCTTCTGCTTCCTGTCGCGCCGCTTGTCGCGTTTCCAATGCGGGCGCGATGGAGGGAGGCTCGGTGCTGGCTCCCAGAGCAGGTCGCAGTCACTCCGCTTGTTGCGTTTCCAATGCGGGCGCGATGAAGCGAGGCTCGGTGCTGGCTTCCAGAGCAGGCCACAGGTCCGTAGTTTCTCCTGGAGCTCGCTGTTTATTTCCAGATGAGCGGTTTTTCCAACATCAATCAGGAACTCACGGCTGTACTTGCGTTCTGAACACGTAGACATGACGGAGACATGACGGCACATTGCGGCATGCAGGACAAAGACAAAAACACTGTGTTCTCGGGAGAGAGAGAAGCCGCAGCGAGTGCTCGCGCCGCCATCTTGGATCGTACAATGACAGGCCATAGGCAGTATCCATTTTTTGTCAAGGAATGATGGGTGTTTGGGGTTTAGAGCTGGCAAACCTTTCAGTACTTCATTAGTTTCTGAAGAAAAACTCTGTTTCATTTCCATTAGCATCCTGTCTATAACAGAATAGATTGATTTTGTTTTTAGGTCATCCATAGCCTGGTTAAAACCAGACCCTTGTCCTTCACTTCGCTTCAGACTAGGGTCTGGGACTTCTCCCATAGAGAAGGATTTCTCCGGTAGATTTTTGACCGGACCAATCAGAGAACAGAAGGGGCGGAGTTTTTGGCCCCTAACCCACGCCCCCACCTGTCCCAGCGCGCAGCCAGCGAGCAGCCGCATGTTCTCATTCAAAGCGATGCAGGACTGTTTTATATGTGACACAAATGTATTAAATTCCCCTTCTTAATCCCTTATCTGGAGTTTTCTTTTTTTTTTTGCCAAAAGTCAAGTGATCGCTCCCTCCTCCTCCCTCTCCGCTGATGAGGAAATGTCTGAGTTTATTCTCTCGTGACAACCTCAGACATTTCCTCATCAGCGGAGGGAGAGGAGGAGGAGGAGGGAGCTATCACTTGACTTTTGGCAAAAACAAAACAAAAGAAAACTCCAGATAAGGGATTAAGAAGGGGAATTTAATACATTTGTGTTGTGGTGGACCACTAGGGGGCTCTACTCACACCCAGTGGACCGAAGGCATTACAGAATGTTTTATTGTGAAAGGTCCAGAGGACCGGATGTGGTATTGGATATATAAGGCGGTGTTGGGTGTTTCCCGCCAGTTTAGTAGGAGTTGATTAAAAGTGAAGATCTACATCCCGTCTCCTGTGTCATCTCTTCACCACCTCCTACACTGGTGACCTCGTGAACTGAATATGACGACGTCTGAAGGTCAAGCCAGCTCTCTTGAGCTGTCCGCGGTTGTGGAACCTCCACCGGCGGCCCCGCTCGCTTTTGCGGTAGCCGTTAAAATCCCGGACTTCTGGCTGCACGCACCTCAGTCGTGGTTCGCCCACATTGAATCACAGTTCGCTCTTCGCGGGATCTCTGCAGACGACACCAAATACCACCATGTGGTCGCTTCACTGGACCCATTGTCCACCCAGCGGGTAATGAGCCTGCTCGAGGACCCTCCTGCACAAGGAAAATACGACGCCCTCAAACAGCTCCTTCTGCAGCGTTACACACTCTCAGACACGGAGCGCGCTGAGAAACTTTTTTCACTCTCCGATTTGGGCGACGGCACAGCTCTTGAGCTCATGGAAGGCATGTTGTCTTTGAGGGGATCGGCAGACTGTGAATTTCTCTTCCTTCACCTCTTCCTCCGCCGGCTCCCGGCTCCAGTGCGCACCGCCCTGGCCAACTCCTCGTTTCTGCAGCAGAAGGATTACCGCTCGCTGGCCCGCGAAGCCGACCGCATCCTGCTGGCTGCGAGGACTTTCGCGGTCCAGGCGGCGGTCCCCGGATCTCCAGCAGCGCCTCAGCTTCAAGCAACGCCCTCAGCGCCGGACGAGCCATCGGTCGTAGCAGGAGTCGCTACCCGCAGGCGGACAGGAGCCGCCTTTTGTTTCTACCACCAGCGTTTTGGCGCCAAAGCACGACGATGCGTCCCACCGTGCAGCTTCAAGCCGCAGGGAAACGAGTACGCCAGCGGCCGCTAGCAGTCGCGGCCGTTGGCGACAAGGAAAGGCTGCTTTTCATCGAAGACTCGAGGTCGGGGAGGCGGTTCCTGGTGGACTCTGGCTCGCAGAAGAGCCTCGTTCCCCCGACTGGCTCCGACAGGTTGGCAGAAGGCTGCGGGCCGCAGCTAACCGCGGCTAACGGCTATCCCATCAAGACGTTTGGCGAAAGGTTGGTGACTGTTCGTTTCCATGAACGGGACTTCCAGTGGAACTTTGTGGTAGCTGCTAGCTCAGTCCCTATTTTAGGGGCTGATTTTCTTTGTGCTCATGGACTCCTTGTTGATGTAGCTAACAGGCGTTTGATCGACGCTGTGTCTTTTTCGTCACTGCCTTGTGCGACGCGAGGAGCTGGGCCTTTAATGCATGCTAACTTTTTAGCTTCGGGTAATGTGTTTCAGCGTTTATTGTCTGAATTCCCCTCGCTGACTGTTCCTGATTTTGCAAACACAAACACAAAACATGGGGTCGAACATTATATTCCCACAACGGGCCCCCCGGTGTTCGCACGTGCACGCCGCCTCGATGCTACTAAGCTAGCAATAGCACAGGAAGAGTTTGCTAACATGGAGCGTTTAGGCATCGTGCAACGCTCAAACAGTCCGTGGGCCTCCCCCCTGCACATGGTGCCCAAAGCAGACGGCAAATGGCGTCCATGTGGGGATTTCCGCCGCCTTAATAACATCACAGAGAACGATCGTTATCCCATCCCCCACATCCAGGATTTTTCAGTGCACCTGGCTGGGACCTCCATTTTTTCTAAAGTAGATTTAGTACGGGGGTACCACCAGGTTCCTGTGCATGTGGAGGATGTCCCTAAGACCGCTGTTATCACGCCTTTCGGCCTGTTTGAGTTTTTGCGCATGCCTTTTGGTCTTAAAGGTGCAGCACAAACATTTCAGCGGTTGATGGATTCAGTCCTAAGGGGTCTGTCCTTCGTATTTGTGTACCTGGATGACGTCCTGGTGGCTAGCAGCTCGGCTGAGCAGCACATGTCCCACCTCCGTGAGGTTTTTCAGCGCCTGGCAGCACATGGCCTGATTGTAAATACAGCGAAATGCCAGTTTGGGCTGCCAGTCATTGACTTTTTGGGCCACCGCATTTCTGCAAGTGGTGCAGTCCCATTACCAAACAAAGTGCAGGCGGTGTCAGATTTCCCACAGCCCCAGTCTGTTAAAGCGCTACAAGAATTTTTGGGAATGGTTAACTTCTATAACCGTTTCCTCCCCAGGGCAGCACAGCTGCTGCGTCCGCTCTATGGAGCGCTGAAAAAGAAAAAGCCCAACGACAGTGTTGACTGGACACCAGAACGCCTACAGGCATTTGGTGATGCTAAAGCTGCACTGGCCACTGCTGCCCTTTTGGCCCATCCATCCCCAGCGGCGCAAATAGCTTTAACAACCGACGCATCTGATGTTGCGGTGGGGGCTGTGTTAGAACAGCAGGTTTCCGGGGTTTGGCAGCCGCTTGCATTTTTCAGCCGTACGCTGCGGGACAACGAGCTTAAATACAGTGTTTTTGACAGAGAGTTGCTGGCGCTTTACCTGGCCACACGCCATTTCAGGTTTTTCCTGGAGGGCCGCCGGTTCACTGCATATGTTGACCACAAACCCTTGGTGTTTGCGATGTCAAAAATTTCTGACCCCTGGTCTGCTCGCCAGCAACGCCACCTCGCAGCGGTGTCTGAATTTACTACAGACATTCAGCATGTGGCTGGAAAATCCAACGTGGTGGCCGACTGTCTCTCCCGGGTGCTGATCTCTCCCGTATACGTTGGCATCGATTTTTCTGCTATGGCTGCGGACCAACGTAGCGACGCAGAAATACTCGAGCTCCAGTCCGGGCCCACAGGCCTCGAGTTGGAGGAACGGCAGGTGAATGACGGAGGTCCTCTCCTGCTCTGTGATGTTTCTACTGGCAGGCCCCGCCCCCTGGTTCCAGTTTCATGGCGACGCCGCGTTTTTGACTCCTTACATTCCCTTTCTCACCCAGGTGTTAGAGCCTCGGTGAAACTGGTCAGTGCAAAGTTTGTTTGGCCCGGTCTGCGTAAAGCGGTTAAGGAGTGGGCAGCAGCGTGTGTCCCATGCCAGCGTGCTAAGGTTAACAGACACACCAAAGCACCTTTGGAACCCTTCTCCATCCCAGGTCGGCGGTTTGATCATGTGCACGTAGACCTGGTAGGCCCTCTGCCTCCGTCACAAGGTTTTACTCATCTGCTGACTATGATAGACCGGACCACCAGGTGGCCTGAGGTGGTTCCTCTGACATCCACGACATCTGCAGTGGTGGCCCGGGCATTTTTGTCTACCTGGGTGGCGCGTTTTGGCCCCCCTTCAGACATTACATCGGACAGGGGCCCGCAGTTTGTTTCTGAACTTTGGTCTACCATGGCCAAGGGTCTGGGGACTAACGTTCACAGGACCACCGCTTACAACCCCCAAGCTAATGGTTTGTGTGAACGGTTTCACAGGTCATTGAAAGCCGCACTTCGCGCTGCATTGACCGGTGACAACTGGATTGACCGTCTTCCCTGGGTTTTGTTGGGGTTACGTACCGCAACCAAAGAGGACCTGAGCTCTTCCCCGGCTGAACTGGTTTTCGGTCAACCTGTGCGCGTCCCCGGTGAGTTTTTACCTGAGGTACCCTCACCACAGTTCGCCCCACCGTTGCTACATTTTTCACCTCAGGAGGCCCCTTTTCGTGTCCCCGGCCCGGTACACCATTGTTTACCGCAGTCGTTTGTCCCTAAGAGTCTGGAGTCCTCTAAATTTGTTTTTGTCAAACACAATGCACACAGGACACCACTACAGCCTTTGTATGATGGACCGTTTCGGGTTCTTCAACCAGGTCCGAAACACTTCCTTTTAGATTTAGGGGGTCGTACTGAGACTGTCTGTATCGATAGGCTTAAACCAGCTCATGTTGTGTCAGATGATCAGGTTGTTACGGCCCAGGCTCCTCGCAGGGGCAGACCTCCATCCACATT
>JBBPBX010037079.1:0-31112 GCA_038048925.1 Garcialebias charrua | reverse complement strand
TCTTTTAGTTAATTAGTTATTTCTAGGAACATTTGTCAACCTAGTTGTTTCTAGGAAACATTTACAATCTAGTTATTTCTAATTAGTTAGGAAACATTTACAATCTAGTTATTTCTAATTAGTTATTTCTAGGGATCAATTCCAACCTCTCTATTTTTTAGAAACATCTGTCAGCCCCTTAACCCCCTTTTGAAACAAAACTCTACCTTGTTTCAATTATGCCAAAGTTATTTGGTTAATAAATTGGAAATTGTGTCTAAATTTACCATCCTTTAACCTAAGCACTAGTGTCAGATGTTTCCTAAACCTCAGCCTATTGCCACCACTAATTTGGTTTTCACAACCATATAGCTAACTGTAATCTACGATATCATCTCATTTTCTTTAAAATTATAATCATTTACCAAAATGTACCCCTTGTGACACATCAGAATCCCAACATGCACTCCGCCAAGGACAACTGCAAAAACAAAAATATAAAAGTTAACTCGTTTTGGGGTCAGGAGCTGGGATCATTTCCCTTGCTTTCCTTAAGCTTCACCACAGAGTTACAGGAACCAGAAGAAGCAAGTCGTCAGATCCACCTGAGCACAGTATAACTAAAAATCATGAAGCCTGCGCTGGCAGGCCCAAATGTGCCTATGTGTTTCATTAAAAATTTATCATAGCAACTGTAGTTTTGATCCCGGCTACTAAGATCAACGACAGATCCTCACAGATCAATATGGGGTGCGGCCTTTGCTGGTATGAGTGACTTCAGGACCATTTGTTCTCTTGTCTGTTTGGAGAACGTGTTCAGCTTTCTCTTGTTCCAGCCCCCAGTGAGACGTTCACTGGGTTCTGATTCTCGTCCGGACCCCCCAAATCCGGACCGTATATCCTGGCCATTTGTGTCTGATGACCATGTTTTGACAGTTCTTTGAGAAAGTCTTTGCCTCTGCTCGGCTGAAAGTTTTTGTGGACAGTCTTTTGTTCTTTTGGTGCCTTTGTTGTTTTCAGTCATTCCTTGCGTGAGCCCCTCAAAAGTTCTTGAGCAAGGTCGCATATGAATCCAGCCATGTTGTTGTTCTTCCCAGTGAAGTCATAGTGAGTCAGTTTCTGGACACACCTTCATATTAAATCTGATCCGATCTGATCAATAACCACAGTAGCTGAGATTCAAAAGTCAGATGCTGCATGTGTTTTGACAGAGGTCTATCTTAATGCATATTCACCATTATGTGTTCTGTAAAGGATGAGGTGGGATTCATAAGACTCACTCTTGCCGTTCCACCAACACTGTTCAATGAGGCTTATTTAAAAAATTAAAAAATCATTAACAGACCAGGATCAAATTAATTTTCTGTTAACAATCTTTATTATGGATCCTTCGACGGAGGCATCTTTTAATCTGATCTGCACAACAGATCCAAAACATTAGTTTACCTAAAAGTGAAATAATCAATTTTACCCTGAAATCAAAAAATACATACTTTTATTTCAGAACGTACAATGTACGGTCTTCTAAGACCCCCTTGCTAGTATACAGTCTATGATAATTAGCAAATTCCTTGAGCCTTCTAAGATCTGCCTTCTTGTTGGATTTATTTATGTATTGTGTATATTTTCATGTCTAAACCGCACAGCTAGATGCCCTCCTAAATTGTCAATTTGAAATTATTAAGCTCAGTGGCTCATTTATTCAAAGTAAAAATATGGGCTCGTTCATTTTGGCCTGTTGTTCCAGGTATATAACTACAGGCGTGTCAAACTTATTTTGATCTGGGGGCCGCATACAGCTTAATCTGATTTCAAGGGGGTCAGACCAGAACACTCATTCTAAAGGTCCACTTTTTGTTTTTGTATTAGTGCAAAGAATAAATATATTATAAAAATATTAACATTAAATTAATTGTCCTTTTTTTTTTTGTATTAGTGCAAAGAATAAATTATAAAAATATTAACATTAAATTAATTGTCCTTTTACATTTTTACTCAGTTTAACATTTAAGTGCATTACATATTAAAAAACTGATCAGTGATTGCACGTTTTAAAACATTTATTCAACAAACTGTTTTGTTAAATACCCTGATGCATGCTCAATAATCCAGGTAGAGAAATCTAAAAAAGCTAAATCTGGGCTTCTGGACATACAAAAAAACAGTTCTGTTAAAACCCTTTCCTGCATGTTAAAAGTGCATCAAAATTTAGAAATGAATGAATTTTAAATCCATTTTCCACATCTAGGAAGCAACTGTGAACCCATAAATTGAGCTTCGAGCGTAGCTGTTTTATTACTGCAGATTTTTAAGAAAATAGCGTTTATTATTTTTATTTTTTTTTAATTTTATTTATTTTTTAATAATTCAGATTCATCTGCGGGCCGACTAAAGCCCCCTGCCGGGTCTTTGTCACCCCTTAGTCGATTTTTAAAGTCCAACTCTCCACTTATTATAAATTGAGATTCAATTTATGTCCTCAATAGATTAAAATTAAAGATGTATTTATTTAAGACCTGTCTGTGAGGGCTACTCCCTCCTTAGCACTTTGAGATTTCCATTAATGAAAAGTGTGTTATAAATTGAATTCATTACTATTATTATTATTATTTATTTTTCTTCCAACACCAATCTGTCCTCTTCTTTTATTCATCTGACTCCAAACAGTTATTAAAATCTGCACCTGCATCCTTTTACTTTTATTAAATGTTTCAGAACGAATAACCCAACTGGATGACTAAATTAAATAAATAAAAATGACTCCGACCTGTTTTTGGTTTTTCTAGAAATTATTATGCCCCTGTCTGCAGTACCTTTTTTCGTCCATCAGGGGTCTCCATTATACTCAGGCTCAGTGTTTGCCAGGTGTACGATAATTTTCGTAGTTGTACGATAATTTTGCCCTCTGTACGATGTACGATCAATAATCCCGACAAAGGCCAAAAATACAATAATTTCGCCATCCTGTGAACGTGTAGTTGTGACCGGTTTCCATCAGCCTGTCGCAACTGTTTGTCGGAGTTTTTTTGTGAACCCTGAAGGCGTCTTGAAATTCCAGCTAATCGTGCTTTTCTAAATGTGACAGAAGACTTTCTGTAGAGCTCCCCAGCCGCCACCAGACAATAATGCGTATTAATGTCTATGGTTCCCCCCAGCACTGACGCCACAAAGCTGTGAGTGCCTGTTAGACGCTACAGTACAGTACTTATTATTTTGTTTATAATGGATGTACGATAATCCTACATTTCTCACCTGGCAACCCTGCTCAGGCTATACAGGAAACGACTGTCTTTTGCGTCCGGAACGCTCACAAGACGTGGACATTCACTGGAACTATTCACAAAAGTACGTAATCCCCTTTCTCTGCTTCTTATATATGAGAAAAATACAAGTATGATACGTTCGGAAATGCAAGTATGATGCGTTCGGTTCCGTATCCTCACGGCCTATACACACATTACAAGGACGACATCTCGTGAACCAGTCAGACCTAATGGCTTGTTAGCTTTGCTGTTAGCTGCTAAGTTCATCTACAAAAACTAAATTTTGATTATTTACAGTCGACATTGTTTCTCGACACGACGCGCCACTCTATAGGTTTGTTAAGTGAATCCGATGTGAGCTGTCTACCGTTACAAAGTTATAAAATGTCCGCTGTTGGACATCTTATGCTATGCTAACGGGAGGTTCACTGCAATTTTCCAACTTTCCCGTTTGTTTAGGTGTTATAACCTAAAATTATTGAGATAGAATGTCATAATCCTTTTTGATCAATCCTTCCAACCGTGAAGGTTCATTCGGCCCTAATTAATTTATCTCGAACTGCCCGCAAATATTTTATTTGTTTATTCAAAAAACTGTACACGTCCTGCGGCCTTCTAGCCTGGTTAAAACCAGACCCCCGTTCAGAGCTGAAGTTCTATTTTTTTTTTCATTTCACCCACATTCACGCTGTAGAAAATTATCTAATCCTGTTATAATGGAGAAGTGTAAACTATTTTAATGTAATGTTTATTCTGTGTTTTAGGAAATCCGCACCAGCTACTGTACTGAGGAGGTGAAGACTACTTTTGTTACTCTATTTAACTGCTGTATCTAAATAAACTTTGTTCTTAACCTTAGCGCCTCAATGTTTGTTTCATATTTAATCCTCAGATAGCTTGTGACAAGTTTAAGAAGAAAAAGCAATCCATAAATATGTCATACAGGCTAAAAATACAATAATTATTATTTTCCTCCCCCTTTTTTTTTAATTGTGCATATCTCAGTGCTGAGTCCTTTTAATTAAACTTTTCTTTTCAAGTTTATTTATATATATTTTTCAGAGATATGTATAGGAACAATTAAATAAATAACAAGTATGACAGTGCTTTTTATTGAGGCAAGAAGAAAAAATGTTGTGATGGTATCAAAGGTATTTAACTTAATAATTTCTGTATATAGCCTATTTCAGCTTTTTCAGCTAATTCTACATTTTTTAATCCAACTTTTCAGCCTAATTCAGCAAAACCATGCTCTTATTTTAGCTATTGTTCAGCTGGTTTTAGTCCATTAAAGCTTTGCTTATTTTCTCCTTACTTCAGATTTTTTTTTTTTTTTTTTAATTCCTGATTGTTTCAGATATTTTGGATTATGCTTCTTTGGACTTATTTCTGCTAGTTTCAGATTTCAGATTGCTTCTCATAAACATTAAATATACCATACTCACCAGCTGCAGTTTTTGCTTCTTCAACCCGTCTTTCTCTTTCCGAATTTTAAGTATTTGTTCCCACATTAGGTTTATAGTGCTATTTTTCTGAGTGCTGATCTAGTTCTTTTAACCTTTTTAAAAGTAGTTTTTTCTTTCCTTTTTTTAAATTTTTTATCCTGAGCTAACAAGGACATTGCATTTTTTATGATTTTAATCTGCTCGGTCAATGTTTTAAGCAAGGTTTTCTCAAGTTTTTTTTTTATTATTTTTTTCAAAATTTTTTTTTTCTGAAACTCTCCTCCATGTCACACACACACCAAGCCTATTAATCTTTATTGATACTGGAACAACCGGAACTTTTTTCTTGTAATTCATTCACGCAGTTGGCCTTATAGTTCTTGACAAAAGACAAACATCAAACATGAAAGACAATGGACAGGCCAACTTTTGCACTTCATTCACGCGAGACTCTGACACCAGAAAACTTCAGCAATGAAAAAAATTTTTTTTTAGAACCTTTTGAGTGTAAAATAAGATTGGTATGTTTGTGTGTTGACTCACATTATCAGGAACCCCACTATTTTAGAACATAAAAAAGATTTAGTATTCTGTGACTACTTTTATTTTATTTAACTAGTTGGTTTGGAACTCTGTCGGATTATTATTATTATTATTTATTTATTTTTATTTTTTCCAGCAAAAGTCAGCGCGTTCATTTCAAAACTCTCACCCTAGTCCCGCCCTTACTTATTTAATCTCGAATTATAAGTAAGTCTAAATTGTCACTGTTTTTAAGCTAGTCACCACTTTAGCAAGTTTACAGTTAACTTGGTCTCAGAGTTACAGGGTCAGCGGCGAATAAATTATTTATTTATCCTAGAACCCCGACCCCTCTGTTCCAGAAGCCCGTCGGCTCTCTGGGAGGCTTGACCACTGCGTGTTTTACCTGGGACTTGGGTATTATTATTTTACTTTTACGTGTATAAATACCTACTCGTTTTATTTCCTTATCTTTACTGACTGGAGTCCAATCACACTGAATAAATTTGCCTATAAAAATTCCCAATCACAGATTTTGTTTAAACAGGAATCTGCCTACCTTTTTCGTTGAGATGACCGGTCACTGATCAGTGTTCTGGACTCCCCCTTCCTGTCCGCGTGCAACCATCTCGGTCGGGACCTCCAATTGTTGGCTTAATGATTCTTAGTCGCCCCAGAATTCGTTGTTTGGTTCACTTGGAACAAAAAGGAGAGATACACTTAAAATACGACAAACGCACACAATTTAAAGTTCCAAAAACCAGTTTAATTAATCATAAGTTTAAAGAAGTCACAGAATACATTTGTACTATTTCTAACAACCATTATATTTGTTTAAAAGAGAACCAGGGATAAAGAGTGGGGACAGAGGGAAAGAAAGAAAAAGACATTTGAATGCGCATTCAAAGAGACATACAACCTGAGAGTTTTCTCCCTCGTAGCTTGTTCCTGCGTTGCTTCTCTGGAGGAGGAAGTCTGGTTCTTATACTCTCCTCTGTTGCCCATCCCTAAGCTCATGCTACAGGAATGTTTTCCTATCCTCGACTGATACCTAAACTCATGCCACAGGAATGTTTTTCTTACCCCTCTAGGTTGAGTGGAAAGTCCCTGCTCATACAAACACTTGCCAGACCGGAAACACAAGGATGTTCTTCTTACCCCTCCAGGTTGAGTGGAAAGTCCCTGTAGTTGTTTTGCACAAACACTTGCCAAACAAGATATGCTACTGCTTGCATCAACTTGTAGCAAATTAGGAGCAAAATGAAACATGAAGACAAAAACAATTTTATTTCACAACAAGACATGTTCCTGTTTTTAGTTTTCTACATTTGCCTTATAATCTAACTGCTTTTGCTACTTTTTTACATCTTCTTTTAACTTGTTTAAAAAAATCTGTCTGCCTCTTTTATGATTGTCTATTGTTGTCACTGTTGTTCACTGTTGTCATCATTCTTTGTTGAAACCAGGGGCCTCATGTATCCACCGTGCGTGCGCACAAAAAACTTGCTTACGTCACTATCCACGCAAAACCCCGTATGTATCAAAACTGAACTGAACGTGAATATGTGCGCATCCAAGTACATTTCCACGCCAGCTCCCGAGCACGCGTACGCACGTTTCTGTGGTTCTTGTTCCTTTGGCGACACTTACAGGTGATTCAGAGAAACTGAAGCCCCACAGTCTGTGGTTGACTTTAAGAGCGGCTTGAAGACCTTTCTTTTCAACCGAGCATACTCTACTCCTCATGATTCTACTTTTGATCTTAGCTGATACTGTTGTTGATTTTAATTGTTTTATTATTTGTTTTATTGACATTCAATTATGTTGCACCTTGTAGCACTTTGAGATTTTCATTAATGAAAAGTGCGTTATAAATTGAATTCATTATTATTATTATTATTATTATTATTATTATTATTATTATTATTATTATTATTATTATTAACTGTTCATGATGTGAAAATGATTAATATTCCCACCAAACACACATGATAACAATTATTACATCCACATGGACGCAAATAAAGGACGCGCAAAGTTGTGCAAAAAATACATTTGACAGGAACGGATTCAGCCTTACTGGAGGATATAATACATAGTGTAACACGCAGATCATTTATTTATAAACAGATATAAGTTTCTGATCTATGATATGGCTTATCAGCCGTTTTCAGGAATAATCCTTTTTCATTTTGGCACTGCGCTCTGGAGCACAACGCATGCATGCACAACGCGTGCAGAAGCAGCGATCAAACTGTTCCCGAGCTTTCCAGAGGGAGCTGGCAGGTCGATCGGGACTGTGCCATTCCAGTCCACACAAAGCCGGATCATAGAATGGTCTCATCCATATGATTCCAAAGGCTGAGTGGTCGCGGTTTGGAGCGCGCGCACCCTCGCCGGTGTTACACGGCAGTGGAGGTGTTTAATAATCTGCGTTTATTGTAGATTTCTCCAAAATGACACGTGAAAGTACACCATATATAACTTGTAGGAGAGTGAAAGCTTCACAGACAAACAGATGCGCACAAGGCTGCGGCGCGCGCTGCGCGCAGCGTTTGGAGACTCCAACATCACGTCATGTCATGAAAACTCTCCACTGAGACGCACAGACTCGTTTCTTCATATCAGCTATTAAATGAACAAAGATCTATGTTCAACCAAACATCCAAGTTCCTCTGTGTTTACAGTAATTATGGTAAATAAACTCGTGCGCAAAGTTAATATTTTCACTCAGAATGAATGGATAAGCCGGTTGCGCACCAAAGCAGGGTGCACGCACACACAAATACCGACACACAATCACTCGTTCTTTGCGTGATAAACACATTTTATTACTATTCTTACTTAGGATTATTTTCCTCACTCATATTATATTAAATTCATTATTTTCCTGAATCTAGAAATCATTTCTGATCGCGCAGGGATCAAACAAACATGTCCTTCACACATGCAGGAAGTAATTTGCATCTGTTTAACATATGTAAATGAAGGCGTGTCAGGGGAGGTGTCTCACGTGCGCTCAGTTCCACGTTGATTGTGATGTACAAAAGGAATGTGCGTGGATTCCGGTGTACGCACAGTTTGATACATCTGGATTTTTTTGTGCGTAGGCAGATTTCTGGATTTGACCGTGCGGCACTTTTCAGTAAGAAATCCACGCAAGTCTTTGTACATGAGGCCCCTGGTCTCTCTTGTAAATGAGTCCTCGAGGTTCAGTGGGATTAACCTGCCTAAATAAAGGTTGAATGAAAAAAAAATCAAATTGTGAAATAACCAAGTTGGAGACATTTTTAAATAATGAAAAAAAAAAAAAAATCAAATTGTGAAATAACCAAGTTGGAGACATTTTTAAATAATGAAAACAAACAGGCGCCAAAGACAACATTTGTAACTTTTAACGTTAAAGGTGCAGTCTGCAGTTTCTGTAGTGCAGTCTGTAAGTTTTCTAAAAATATATTTTTAACATATTTCTTCACTCTGTCACTATCTCCTGACAGACTGATGTTAGACAAAGTAATCTCTGAAAAAAACTATATTTCCCTTGCTTCTCCAGGTGTTACATTTCTAAAAAGCCACAGTGACCCGCCGTTAACCAGCCAATAAAAACAGAGTTTTTAACCAGCCAATAAAAACAGAGTTTTTAACCAGCCAATAAAAACAGAGTTTTTAACCAGCCAATAAAAACAGAGTTTTTAACCAGCCAATAAAAACAGAGCTTCTCACTTCTCACGCTCCTAACCCACGCCCCCGCCTGTCCCAGCCCCAGCGGCCGCGCAGGTTCTCGTTGAAATAATTGCAAAGCGATGCAAAACTGTTTTGTATGTGACACAAATGTATTAAATTCCCCTTCTTCATCCCTGATCTGGACTTTTCTTTTGTTTTTTTGCCAAAAGTCAAGTGATCGCTTCATCCTCCGCTGACTCCATGACTGAAATGAGGAAATGAATGAATTTGTCACGAGCGAATTAAACTCGGGTTCAACGTGGCTGCGCGAGGCTCTGCAGATTTCCTGGTGTTCTAGTGTGCTGGACCAGCGCTCCATGTTTTTATTTTATTTTTTAGAACATTTTATTAACATATAAACACAGAACTTCGCAACGGTTGCCACAGGACATGCAGTGGAGGCGGAGCATTCTGAGTCTGAGCTGAATTTCAGCAGCGCAAGGGGGAGCAGAGCCATATATGGCTCTGAGGGGGAGGGACCAGAATGCTTTCCCTGTTGAAAATGTTTCTAAGTGCAACGTTCTACAAAAACTGCAGAGTGCACCTTTAAAGGTTACAATGTTGAGTTTGGCTCCTGTTTGTTTTCCATATATATTAAAGTGTGTACATGACAGACATTCACTTAAAACTCTTTATAAAACAGTGTTTTATGAACTTCTGTCCATTTCTTCGCATTGAATGACCGGCAATTCTACCACATTTAAAGTGGCATCAATGTTGATGTACGATTCAGCACTCACTGGGGCATCTACACATATATGTCTGTGAGCAGTTGTTGACTGGGGTGTGGGAGTAGGTTACGATGTGTGAGAGAAGCAGAGCGCTACGTCTGTAGCACCTTAGAGCCTCCAGTATATTCGGGCGTGCGTCAATCCGCTCGTACTGGATTAGAGTTGCAACGGATGCCCACAGGGCATGTCTGTGCAAAGATCAATTTTTACGACTGCATACATGTTCTTGGTGTCGCACAATAAACTGCCCGGCGACGGACTGTTTTTTATGCGACACCAATGTATTAAATTCCCCTTCTTCATCCCTAGTCTGGTTTAACGAGGTTTTCTTTTGTTTTGTTTTTCTAAGAGGCAAACGATCTCTTCCTCCTCCGTTGACGCCATGACTGAGATTGTGAGAAATGTAGGAATTTGTCACGGATAAATTAAAAGCAGGTCCAACGTGTGGCTGTGGGAGGGTCTGGTGTTTTGCTGGTGGGCTGGTCTGATGTTTGGGCTGCAGGGCCAGTGCTCCCTGTTTTTTTTATATTTTTTACAACTTTTTATTAACAACATATAAAAACAGAACACTGCCGCTTGCTGCCAGCTCTCTCTTTGTTTGCAACCTGTCAATCAATCCATTAGGCGTGTCAGAAAATGACCAATCGGCGACCTCAATTTATTCCAAAGGTAAAAGCACCTTTTCTGTGGAGCTGGTCTGCAGTTGCTCAGGGTGGATGCTCGAGTATGAAGTCTCAACCCTCTGTGGACAGTGCGCGTTGAGTCTGCATGGAAAAAGGTTTGCGCGAGTATACTGGAGCCTTCGGTCTGGATTCACCATAATGGTACGTCCACACCTAACTGCAGGAGCCTCCAGTTTCCATGCAAAGTCAATGGGGGACGCGCCTCCATGCGCGTATTGGCGTTGGGCGTCACGTCACGTGCGTGTTGAGCGTGCTGGAAAGCGTTTTTCCGTGCACGTGAACCCGCGTCAGCCTCCAAAGCACGCCTCCAACATGCTGAAGATTTCTCCGTTCAAACGCCGTTCAACTCTCCCTGATTGGTTGATCAGGGAGAGTCGGGGGGAGAAGAGAGGGGGAGAGTCCCTATGTGACGCGGAAACGAGGGGACGGGGGTATTGCGCAACTATGTGACGTATTGTTTGTGGGACACAGAAAAGACCCGCGAGGTCGTGCACTATGAAAGAGAAACTCATTGTAGCTGTGTGTTCGCGACAAGTCCTTCACGACCAGTCAAGTCTGCTCTACAGGGACATAAATAAAAAGCTCCTTGCCTGGCGGAGTGCAGTGAGGAACTCGGTATACCGGTAAGCTCCTCCCACACACCCCGCCGTCACACCGCCGCAGTTTCGCGTTTCTGGTCTGGACACCACTGTGGGACCAGTGCGTCCACTTGCGTGCGTGACAAGCTTTTTGGAAGTTGAAACGCTGTTTAGGTGTGGACGTACCATAATGGTGAATCCAGACCGAACGCGTTTTCAACTGCGGGAGCATCCGGTTTACATGCAAAGTCAATGGGGGACGCGCCTCCATGCGCGTATTGGCGTTGGGCGTCACGTCACGTGCGTGTTGAGCGTGCTGGAAAGCGTTTTTCCGTGCACGTGAACCCGCGTCAGCCTCCAAAGCACGCCTCCAACATGCTGAAGATTTCTCCGTTCAAACGTTCAAACGCCGTTCAACTCTCCCTGATTGGTTGATCAGGGAGAGTCGGGGGGAGAAGAGAGGGGGAGAGTCCCTATGTGACGCGGAAACGAGGGGACGGGGTATTGCGCAACTATGTGACGTATTGTTTGTGGGACACAGAAAAGACCCGCGAGGTCGTGCACTATGAAAGAGAAACTCATTGTAGCTGTGTGTTCGCGACAAGTCCTTCACGACCAGTCAAGTCTGCTCTACAGGGACATAAATAAAAAGCTCCTTGCCTGGCGGAGTGCAGTGAGGAACTCGGTATACCGGTAAGCTCCTCCCACACACCCCGTCGCCACACAGCCGCAGTTTCGCGTTTCTGGTCTGGACACCACTGTGGGTCCAGTGCGTCCACTTGCGTGCGTGACAAGCTTTTTGGAAGTTGAAACGCTGTTTAGGTGTGGACGTACCATAATGGTGAATCCAGACCGAACGCGTTTTCAACTGCGGGAGCGTCCGGTTTACATGCAAAGTCAATGGGGGACGCGCCTCCAGGTTTCTCTTGGCGTCGGGCGTCACGTCACGTGCGTGTTGAGCGTGCTGGAAAGCGTTTTTCGTGCACGTGAACCCGCGTCAGCCTCCAAACCACGCATTCACCATGCTGAAGATTTTGCCGTTCAAACTCGTGAACGCGTGTGTCAACCAATCAGGGAGAGTCGGGTGGAGGAGAAAGGGGGAGTCCGCTATGTGACGCGGAAACGAGGGGACGGGGGTATTGCGCAACTATGTGACGTATTGTTTGTGGGACACAGAAAAAACCCGCAAAGTCGTGTACTATGGAAGAGAAACTCATTGTAGCTGTGTGTTCGCGACAAGTCCTTCACGACCAGTCAAGTCTGCTCTACAGAGACAGAAATAAAAAGCTCCTTGCCTGGCGGAGTGCAGTGAGGAACTCGGTATACCGGTAAGCTCCTCCCCCCCCCCGCCGCCACGCCGCCGCAATTTCACGTTCTGGTCTGGACACCACTGGGTCCAGTGCGTCCACTTGCGTGCGTGTCGAGCTTTTTTGCCGTTGAAAAGGCGTTCGGTCTGGATGTAGCATGAAGGCTCCCACTTGGGCGGACCTCAGTCCGCATGGAAAACTACAGGCAATGTCCAGAGGGTTGAGACTTCATACTCGAGGGTCCACCATGAGCGACTGCAACAAGCTCTGCAGAAAAGGGGCGTTTACCTTTGGGACAAATTGAGGTCGCCGATTGGTCATTTGCTGACATGCCTAATGGATTGACAGGTTGCAAAAAAAAAAAAGAACTGGCAGCAAGCGGCAGTGTTCTATGTTTACATATTATTAATACAAAGTTCTTCAAAAAACAACAGCAACAACAACATGGAGCTCTGGCCCTGCAGCCCACACATCAGACCTGGGGCCTCATGTATCAACCGTGCGTGCGCACAAAAACCGTGCGTACGTCACTATCCACGCAAAACCCCGTATGTATCAAAACTGAACTGAACGTGAATATGTGCGCATCCAAGTACATTTTCACGCCAGCTCCAGGCTTGGCGTAGGCACGTTTCTGTGGTTTGTGTTCCTTTGGCGACACCTACAGGCGATTCTGGAAACTGTTCATGGTGGGAATAATGATTATTTCCACCCAAACACACATGATGAACAATTAGCCACATGGACGCAATCAGAATACAACCTGCAAAAAATATAACAAACAGAAAGACTGAATAGTTCTGCACAGCTTAAATTCTTGTTTTTTGTTCATTCTTAGCTGTTTTAGCAGTTGAAGAACGTGATGCATGATGGGACAAGACGATATTTCTCTGTTGCAGGGTATATTTAAATGAAAACAACGTTTGTCTTTATTTTTAATTCATTCCAGATTTAAAGAACACAAGAAAACTATTAACAAAAAAACCACAAGAAATCCCCTTTTGCCTTCATTTCATGTTGTTCATTCTAAACAGTTTTCTTGTGTTCTTTAAATCTGGAATGAATTAAAAAATAAAATAAACGTTGTACCATGCGGGAGTCAAACTCATGACCTTCGGGACGAAAGGCGGGCACGCTAACCACTGATCTATCAATGCATGTTAAAACAGCTGGGTCAACTTTTTATTTAAAAGTGGACGGTTTGTTGTGCGCTGAGCGTGCCAGACAAAACTTTTTTCTGTGCCCCTCTACGTCACTCAGAAGTGTCTAAAGTTCACAGTCCGTGAAGTTCCTCTTTTTTCCACGTTTCGACATGATTTGCAATAGAGCAAAGACGACATTCCTAACGTGCAGGGCATATTTAAATGAATTTGCATATTTATATGGAGGCGTGTCAAAGGCGGAGTCGGCCACTCTCTCATGTGCGCTCAATCCCACGTTGGTTGTGATGTACAAAAGGAATGTGCGTGGATACCGGCGTATGCACAGTTTGATACATCTGGATTTTTTTGTGCGTAGGCAGATTTCTGGATTTGACCGTGCGGCACTTTTCAGTAAGAAATCCACGCAAGTCTTTGTACATGAGGCCCCTGGCCACCAGGAAATCTCCAGACCCTCCCGCAGCCACACTGAACCTGATTTTAATTTGTTTGTGACAAAGTCCTTCATTTCTCACAATTTCAGTCATGATGTCAACGGCGGAGTAGGAAGAGATCTCTTGCCTCTTGAAAAAAAGAAAAACCTGTTAAACCAGACTAGGGATGAAGAAGGGGAATTTAATATATTGGTGTTGCATACAAAACAGTCTGTCGCCGGGCAGGTTATTGTGTGACAGAGTACATGTACACGGTAGTAAAAATTGATGTTTGCACAGACATGCCCTGGAGGTGTTCGCTTCAACTCTAATCTGGTACGCGTGGACCTCCATGGACTGAGGTCCACCCGACTGACTGTGTGGGAGCCTTTAGCTAACACGTCTATATTGCATGCTGCTGGCTTAGCAATACGTTAGTGCCGGCTGAGCTCTTGGGCTCACCGCTGAGTCTGGGGGTCCGGTTTTTTCCAGTCCCGGGTTACATAGCACAATGCTCTGTTTCTTAAAGAGTCGTGTCCTGACATTGTTTATGTTTATGTTTATGTTTATTAAATTTGTTCTTTTTTTTTTACAAAAGAAACAATACAAGACAATCTCATAAATGATAGTGTACAAAATTAAAAAAATGAAAGGTAGCAGAAAGAAGAATAAATCTTATTATATCTGCCCCTTACTTCCAACAATCAGATTAAACAACAATAATCAACCATGTAAACAATAATAATCTTCAACCAACTTTTTCCAACAATCAGATTAAACAATAATAATCTTCAACCAACAGTACAAAATGACTAACTCTTTCTAATTTTCTAACTAATACAATACACATTACGCTATTTCATATATTTTTTTAACACATTTGTTTTGATCATTTTTTAAATGTAAACATTGACTTGGCATTTTTAACTACATTCTCCAAGCCATTCCATAATCTAATTCCCTGGATTGAGGTAGAACGTCCCTTCAAACTAGTTCTGAATTGTGGTTTTACAAACAACTCTGTCCCCTTAAGATTATAACAACTTTGTCTTTTAACAAAGTGCATTTGGATATTTAAAGGTAATGCATTATTTTGAGCCCTATACATAACTGATAAAATATTATAGTCTACCAAATCATGGAACTTCAATAACTTTAGTTGATAAAATAATGTACTTGATGGATGACGGTAATGTTTTCTAGTGATAATTCTTACAGCTCTTTTCTGTAATACAAAAATAGGCTTTGTGATTGTTTTACACGCATTCCCCCAAACATCAATACAATAGATTAAGTGTGGAACAATGATTGTGTTATACAACAAATACAGAGCTTTATCATTCAATAGGTCTCTGACTTTGTACAGTACTGCAATCGATTTAGCTATTTTTATTCTTACAGAATTTATGTGTTGTTTCCATGTCAGTTTGTCATCAATGATAACACCCAAAAACTTCACCTCACTCACTCTACAAATCTCAACATCCTCAATTTTGAGTGGAACATCAACAGTTTTCTTTTTATTACCGAATATCATGTAATTAGTTTTTTCTAGATTTAATGATAATTTATTTATTTTAAACCAAGTTTGTATCTTGACAAATTCTGTCTTTATCAATTCCAACATTTGTTCTATATCTTCACCTAAACAGAAAAAAGTGGTATCATCAGCAAAAAGTACACATTTAAGGAGTCCTGACACATTTACCAAGTCATTCACATATAAAATAAAAAGCTTTGGTCCAAGTACAGAGCCTTGGGGAACTCCACATGTGATATTACAGAGGTCAGATCTTACATCATTTATTTGTACAAATTGTTTCCTATCTTTTAAGTAGCTAGATACCCACTGTAATGCTGGTCCTCTAATACCATATTTGTTCAGTTTTTCAAGGAGAATGGTGTGATCAATAGTATCGAATGCTTTTTTTAAATCAACAAAAATACTGATACAATATTGTTTTTGATCGACAGCAGTAGTTATTTGTTCCATTAATTCCATGAGAGCCATTGATGTAGAGTTTTTTGATCTAAACCCATACTGACTGTTGCTTAGAATATTTTGTTTATCTATAAATTGATCTAGTCTGTTTACAAATAGTTTTTCAAGAATTTTTGAAAACTGTGGTAACAAGGATATAGGTCTATAATTGTTGAATACACATTTATCACCATTTTTAAAAAGAGGAACGACCTTAGCTACTTTCATATTATCTGGAAATATTCCTGTTGAAAATGATAAGTTACATATGTATGTGAACGGCTCAATAACATGGCTCATTATGTCCTTCACAAACATCATATCCATGTCCACCCAGTCTTTCGATCTCTTGTCTGTAAGATGTTTTACTACATTCATTATTTCCTCTTTGTTAGTTCCATTTAGAAAAATACTATTTGCACAACCTGTAATTGAGTGGATCACATTTTTATCTACTTTTGGTATCTTAGCTGCAAGGCTTGATCCAACATTCACAAAATATTGATTAAATCCATTTACAATTTCATTTTCATCATGAATTTCATCGTTGTCTTTTACAAAATATTTTGAAATACCAGTTTTTGCTTTATGATTCTTCAGGACACTATTCATTACTCGCCATGTTGCTTTCATATCACCATTACTTTTATCTAATAATTTACTATAATATTCTTTCTTATGTTTCCTTATAATCCCTACTAATTTATTTTTATACTTTTTATATTTTTCTTCAGCGCTCTGACTTCGCAATTTCAAGAAACATGAATACAAATAATTCTTTTTTTTACAAGCATTTCTCAACCCTTTTGTCATCCATGGTTGATCAATCGTATTTCTCTTTGTGTAATTTGTTTGCACACAATTCTTTTCATACAGAGCTTCCAGGATATTCATAAACTCATCATATGCTCTGTTCGCATCATCAACATACACATCATTCCAGTCTTGTTTATCTAGATCCTCTTTCAATTTTTCCAAAACTTTTTTTGACGTGTTTATGATCTTTTTCTTCATTGTGACTGCTTTTGTGATGCTTTGATCATTTTTATAGATTGTGAAAACTGGTAAATGATCACTTAAGTCGGTCGTTAAGATACCACCTATCACGTCCCCATTTGTTATATTTGTGAAAATATTATCAATTATTGTGGCACTATGAGTTGTAATTCTTGTTGGCTTTGATATCAATGGATACATATTTAAACTGTACATTGAGTTTATAAATGTGCTTATGTTATTTGAATCTGTTTTATTTCCCATATCAATGTTAAAGTCTCCACACAAAAAAACATTTTTATTAAAACTCTTCTCCATTAGCTCCAAGATTTTATCCGTGAATATTTCTATATTTGCTCCTGGTGATCTATATACACAACTTATTATTATGTTTTTATCGTTTTTGTTTATTATTTCTATTGTTATCATTTCCATAATATTATCAACTATTATTGACATTTCACTATTTAATTTACATTTTATTTCATTATTGACAAATAGAGCGACTCCACCACCTCTTTTATTATTTCTGTTCATATGATATAATTCATACCCCTCGATGTGAATATTACTTGTGTTATCATCATTGAGCCATGTCTCTGACAGCGCTATTATCGTAAAAGTTCTATTTAACTGTTTTAAGTAATCTGTTATTTTGGATATGTTTGCATTTATACTTCTGCTATTAAAGTGAATAATAGAGAGAACTCCATTTGATATATTGATGTCATTAAACTGCTCTTCATTATAATATTCGCTATCTTTTATTACAGGAATTTTTTTTGCATCAATCACATTTTCAACATTATATATTTTAGGTTCTGAGTCTTCGTATGTTGTCATGTTCTAATGTATTTGTTCATTTCACTGTATATTTGATCCATTTTGAGTGTGAGTTGCTTCATTGATTTGTAATTTTTCATCTCCCGTGTTCATCCAGATCCATCAGCTCGTTTATCATTTTAGGCTTTGTTTTGATAAAGATGTATCCATTTCTTGTCCATGTTGATGCTATTTTGTTTTTGTTTTTTAACCACCTTCCTTCCTTTGCAATTTTTCCTTTTTTTTTGGTTAGATGTTCATTTATGTAAACGTTTGATCCCTTCAGATTTCTTTTATTCTGCATAACATAGTTTTTTGTATTCCTGCTAATGAACTTGACGACTACTGACGGTTTGAATCTTGATGAATTACTGGGCAGGGTGTGACAGAGCGAAATGTCCCCATAGTCTATATCAATGTTCCTTTCCTGTAAGAAAGTAACTACATGTTCCTCCAGAGTCTCTTGTTCTTCCTGAGATTCATACTCATTTGGGTCACTTTTATTAGGAGCTCTTTTATGTGTCCGACACTTACTAACATCAAGTCCTGAGATCACCAAGTTGTCTTGCTTTGTGTATTGTTCTAAATCCTCTATTTTTCGTTCTAGTTCAGCAATTTTATTGTCTTTGCTACTTATCAGTTCTTTCAGTTCTCTTATTTCTTTAACCAGACCGGTTTGGGAATCCATTTTTTTGGTTAAATTTTCTATTTGTCCACTCATAAAGTTGAGTGATTCTTTAAAGTCTTGCATTTCTACTGAGTTGTTTCCCTCCGGGTCTGGTGACTTTTGTCCTCTATTTCTCATATTTACAGAGTCTGGTGACTTTTGTCCTTTACTTCTCGTCATACTTACAGAGTTTGTAATCTAATGGTAGCAGGTCTCTGGTTTGTTTGCTGAACCACGTGGTCCTTCCACGAGGCTCACAGGCCTAATGATGGTGCACCCAGATCAGCAGTTATTAGAACAGAACTCACGGTTTCAGCAGCCTGCAGCAATCAGCTCTATTATCCGAGAGGTTTTGCTCACTAGATCCGATGTAGCCCAGTTAGCACAGGACGTATCTCCAGTAGCTCCAGGTGCAGCTCCGACACCAGCCCAGTCCCAGGCGGCGGTCCCGCCCATGGCGCTCGGCCCAGCTCGAAGCCCCACCGGCTCTCTCACGGCGCTCGGCCCAGCTTGAAGCTCTAGGCGGCGGTCCTCCGGTTCTCCCACGGCGCTCGGCCCAGCTCGAAGCTCCAGGTGGCGTTCACGGCTCTTGGCCCACTCGCGGCGCTCGGTCCAGCTCGAAGCTCCAGGTGGCGTTCACGGCTCTTGGCCCACTCGCGGCGCTCGGTCCAGCTCGAAGCTCCAGGTGGCGTTCACGGCTCTTGGCCCACTCGCGGCGCTCGGTCCAGCTCGAAGCTCCAGGCGGCGTTAACGGCTCTCGACCCATGTGTACCACCGCGCTACCACTGTAGCGTGCTTTGTTGTATTCTTTCGCTGCAACAAAGCACCTCCAGCGTGCCAGCCCTTAGCTACGCTAGGCTAACTCTCGGCAAAAACTCACGGACACGTTGGCTTGTAGGTTCATAATTCTGAATCGCATGTTCCAGTCCAATTTCCGCAGCTTTTTCAGCGTTCCTCTCTGCACATCCAGCGCAAAAAACTGCAAGTACAAGCTCTCCAAATACTCCTTTGGAGGTAGTACTGGCAGGAGCCCGACTAAAAACATCCACTCTGCTTAGCCGCCATCTTTTTTTGACATGATTTCTTTCTTGTGAATCTTATATTTGTAAAGTTAAATTTTCTTAAAGAAATTTGTCCAAGTGCCATGATTAAAACGTTATATCTGAAAAGCCGGTTCAGCAGTCATGACTTTGCTTTCTGTTCGGCAGAAAGCAGCGACCAGTGACACTACAGTACAGTACTGACTTCTGGGCTGTGTAGTCCTTATGAGTGGCGATTACCAGTGGTGGAGAAAGTACTCAAACACTGTACTTAAGTAAAAGTACAAATAAACAGACAAAAATGTACTCTAGTAAAAGTAGAAGTACCATATTAATGTTTTTACTTAAGTAAAAGTAAATAAGTACTTGCTTTTAAAAATACTTAAAGTATTAAAAGTAAAAGTACTTGTTGAATGTATTAACTAATGCAATGGTCTACTGTCTACAGTAGTCTACCATTTACAGTATCATTGTGTGCCTACTGTGTGTATATTGTCTGTAATACATTAATAGTGTTGAGTCATTTTAATGAACAATGCTGCAGATAATATATGTTTTTATTGTGTTTACCTTGTGACACAGTTCACACTTAGACTTGTGATTCTGTGCATCAGAATTTCAGGGATGATATGCAGAATTAAATGTCAGTAAGCAAAACAAGAATGATTTTATCTTTGAAAGTTTTTAATTTAACACAAAGTAAAAACAACGTGTCATTTTAACTGCAGTAAAAACATTTAAGTAAAAGTTGTCTAACAAAAAAAAGGAGCATTAGACCTATCAAAGGAACAGAATCAGATCATTTCAACTCCAGTTTGTCTTCAACTCTAGTTAAAATACTGTCTAGTCAAACTTGTTATGGGTCAATAGTGAACAATGGGCCTCATGCAAGAACCGTTCGTATGCACAGATTTGTTCTTAAACTGTGCGTACGAGTGATTTAGGAGCATTTGTGGCATTCAACAATGTTTTCGTATTCTAAGATTTTTTTCAGATACGAACAAAATTTACGTGTGGTCCAGACCTGTCGTATATTTTACGAGCAGTCAGTCTGCTGTTATCCAGACGGATTTTCTCCACTAATAACTTTATACTTCGTTATTTAGAAAATATTTTGGGTTTAAAAAAATCACGCACCATAATTATTCTTGACAATAGGTTATTCTGTTTGAATTAGAATTATAATTTTAAGTTTAATTTGTCTGGTGTGTCGCAGGCTTCGGTGAGTCGTGCGCTCCCCTTGGTCATCAAAGCCCTCCTCAAATTAACACCCAGGTACATAAAATTCCCATACACCGCCGCAGAACAAGTACAAATTAAGACTGATTTTCATGCTATTGCTGGACTGCCAAACACCATCGGAGCAATAGACTGTACACACATACGGATCAAAGCACCTTCACCTGACGCATTCCCATTCCTCAATCGGAAGCAATACCACTCCATAAATGTCCAAATTATATCTGATTCGAAATATAACCTGCTAAATGTGGTTGCGCGATGGCCAGGAGGAGCGCATGACTCATTTGTGCTGCAAAACAGTGCTGTTGGCACGCGTCTTGCGCAAGGTGCGCATGGAGATGGCTGGCTTGTTGGTAACTTTTTAATTTGTAATTGAGGATTTGGAATTATTCTCTGATCATTTACCTATAACTCACTATTTTCCACAGGTGATCGAGGCTATGCATTAGCCCCATGGCTTATGACACCTCTAAACAGCCCTCAGACAAGACAGGAGCGCTTGTGTAATAAGCTGCATACACGCACTCGTGCTGTAGTTGAGCGCACAATTGGAGTTTTGACATGACATTTATTTTTCCATCCATCTCGGTAACGCAGACTTTTCCTTGACCTCCTCCTGTTGCAGTCATAGAGCACCGTGCTGCGGCGAGACGTTTTTTTGAAGCCATTTTCAGATCAAACCATTTTTTCTTGATTTCTGATACTGTACAACCCACGGGAGACACAACATTAACAGCAGTGGTTATTTCATGCTGGTCCTTTAATCCTATGAGTGACGCTGCTAAAAAAGGACAGATTTTCTTTTCTCGATCTCGGAGAGCAGAACTTCAATCTCCGCACCCGTAAAGTTCTTCTTTTTACTTTTCGCTGTCATTTTATGAACGGACACTTCCTGCTCTCTGAGGCAGGAAACGTAGCCTTATATGGTGTTTTGAGGGGTGGGAATTATGTAAATGACCTCTCCGCGTGCACGAGCAGGTGGATAGAACAGGTGCAATTCATTATATTTACGCAGCTCATTTACACACTTTTCCTGAGGATAGAAGAGTTTGTTGAATCTGACGTGGCATGTTCGTACGAACGCTTCGTACGAACAAAAGTAAGAGAAATTTAGGATAAAAATACGAACATGTTATTGCATGAGGCCCATTATTTTAACTTCCTGACACCATTTTCAAAACTTGGACCTGAGTGTCGAGATATTTAGAGACATCTCTTGTCTCCTAACATCCCATGAACTGACACATTTTAACATTGCAGCAATCCTTTCTTGTTCAAGTTCAGAAGAAGTTGGTTTTCAAAGTTTTTTGTGTCCAGTCTGACTCTTTTGGGAGAGAGAATCTGTCCTGCTGAACTGAACAGTCTTTCAATAGTCTTTCAATAATATTTCAATAGTTTTTCAATAATCTTTCAATAAGGCCATGGGTGGTGTGTATCTTCTGGCTGAATCTCTGTGGTGGAATCCATTTTGGGTGTGTTAGTGGTAGGGATGGGGCCAATCCGATCCAGTATCGGTATCCGATACCAGCATTATTTACGTATCGGATTTTCCGATCTAACCTGCCGATATTTCCGATACTTGATGTATGTCAGAGAGCAGTGTTGGGTAGCGCTAATCCAAAAATTAGTTTTGCTATTTCTAAAGCACTTATTGATTTATTTAGGTCTGCAATTTCAAAAGCACTTATGTATTAGCAATGCTAGCGGACGCTAATGCTAACACGCTAACCGCCATTTTGAACAGGGCAAATGGCGAAATACTTTTTTTAAATCCAGCAGATTTGACCATTTGAACCGGTTAAGCTCAGAAAAACCTTGTGCTATAAAGTCAGCTAAGAAATATATTTTTTCTCAGCAAAGAAATAATTGTTTTTACCGTGTTTTCATGGAAAGTCCTTATCTTCTGTGGCCGTCGCGGCCGCCATTTTGAAGAGGGCAAATGGCGAAATACTTTTTAAAATCCAGACGCGTCGCGTAGGCCGCTGAGAAACATCCATAAGTTCACCCTCCATGTTAAAAACTCTTCGTCTGACTCTTCGAAAACAAGCAATAAGGCTGCAGAGTAACACACTGGCTGCTAACTGAGAGCGCTCGCTCTAGCAAAGAGACTGAGGGGACGCTTTTTTGTCACGGACCACATCCGACGCTGACAGGATATGGTCTGTTAGCAGTCGTCCGGGCCCGTAAATAAGTTTTTTCGTTTTTACTGATAGATAATTAGTTATTAACGGTACTGCATTTTAAATAAAAATAGCACAAATCCGCTCATGAATTATAAAAGTTAGTCAAACCGCTGTTATGCTGACAAAAACGTTAGGTCCGCTGTAAGCGGATTAGCGCATTAGCGCTACGTAGCGGTCATGTGCCCACCTTTGTCAGAGAGCATGTATATTGCACCATACTCTGTGACTTCTGTCTTAACATTGTGTGAGTTAAACCCAAAGAGACGCTCTGAGCCTCACAACAGGTAATACCCAAACTCTAATAGCATACAAGAGGTAGGTCTATATCACAGACGTCCTTCTGACTCATGGTGCAGCCCGGAACACTAAAATACTGCTAAGCATTTGGGAAATCAACACAGTCCACTCCCTATTTTTTAGTTTTGTTTTTGATTGTTGCACTATGAGTTGTAATTCTTGTTGGCTTTGATCAACGGATACAGATTTAAACTATAATTGAACACTAATATACCGCTAAGCATTATGGGAAATCAACACAAACCACTCCCCGTTTTTTTGTTTTGTTTTTGATTGTGGCACTATGAGTTGTAATTCTTGTTGGTTTTGATCAACAGATACAGATTTAAACTATGCATTGAATTTACATTTATAAATTCAATGCAACCGCCAACCTTCCGATCGGGGGACGACTGCCATTACCACTACGCCACGGCCGCCTCCGACATCAGTACAGGATGACAATAATACTTTTTTATCTGTAGGTTCTATTTCTTAATTTAGTTACCAGCTTAGAATGAGATAAGAGGGGAGGTTTAAGAGTGAGGAGGAAAAGGAAGTTTAAAGGAAGTTATCTATTTTGAGTTTAACCAGAACTGACACTTCTGATGTCCTCATGGCTGCTGACACTGGTTCTCCCTCCATCCTTGTCCTCCTTGACCTCACTGCAGCCTTCGACACTGTGGACCATAGTATCCTCCTCCACCGTCTTCATGTGGAGGTCGGTCTCTGTGACATTGTCCTGGACTGGTTCAATTATTTCCTCTCCAATCCACAGTATTCTTGGGGGTGTCACTGTAGAAGCGAATGTGCATTGTACTTCCTGTCCGACACCGGAAGTGCCTGTATTCCATAGGCGAGTATGGATCGCGGGTGTTTTTGAAAGTTATTTTCATTCATTTTATCGGAGCAAACACAGCTTTTGTTTAAACGGAACGTTTACAGAAATGTCCTACCGGGGTTCAGGTACCTGCTGTGCTGTTCGCGGCTGCACCAACAACCGGACCAAGCTAAATCTTTGGCTAAAACAACAGTGTTTTCAACACGGACCCAAAACAAAGAAAGAGTGTTCCTGCATCCTTCTCTATGGCTGTGTCTGCGCGATCAGGTAACATCTGTAATTTCTTTTTATTCAGGGAGGGTTTATTAATGAGAGTTTTGGATGATTTACTGTCTTAAAATGATATATGTCAGACGCGACAGGTACTTTTAGCCGAGATAGCTGCTAATAAACCTTAGCCGAGAGGCCGGAGCAAACGCGTTCGCTATTTATGTAGTTTTAAATTATGTCAGCGCGATCAGGTCACATCTGTTATTTCTTTTTATTCGGGGAGGGATATTAATGAGAGTTTTGGAAGATTTACTGTCTTAAAACGATAGATCTCAGACGCGACCGGTATCTTTAGCCGAGATAGCTGCTAACAAACCTTAGCCGAGAGGCCGGAGCAAACGCGTTCGCTATTTATGTATTTTTAAATTATGTCTGCGCGATCAGGTAACATCTTTTTAGTCGGGGAGGGTTTATTAATGAGAGTTTTGGAAGATTTACTGTCTTAAAACGATAGATCTCAGACGCGACTGGTATCTTTAGCCGAGATAGCTGCTAATAAACCTTAGCCGAGAGGCCGGAGCAAACGCGTTATTTTTAAATTATGTCTGCGCGATCAGGTAACATCTGTAATTTCTTTTTATTTGTCCCTCCTCTTTTAACAAAACGAGTGGTGTTCCCACATTTTTAATGAACTAAAACAACAAAGTTTGGACTGTCTTCAACTGTATTACTCGCATGTAAACAAACGGTGTTTCCGGTCAACCGGAAGTCGTGTGCACATTTCGCGCAAAGCATCATGGGGCATAGGAATACTGTGGATAGGCTGGAATGTGTTAGCCTTGGCAATGCCACTTCCCAGACAGTCGGTGTCTCCTGTGGTGTCCCTCAGGGGTCAGTTCTGGGGCCCCTGCTGTTTTCCCTCTACATGCTGCCTTTAGGTCAAATTATTAATCAGTTCAACATTTCTTTTCACTGCTATGCCGACGACACACAGCTTTACATCAGGACTGGAGCATCATCATCATCCCTATCTCCATCTTCACTCACTGTTCTCTCTGCCTGCCTGGAGGAAATAAAGGCATGGATGAATCAGAACTTTCTTCAATTAAACTGCTCGAAGACTGAGGCCATATTGATTGGCACCCCTCACCAGATACAAACATCAACTTTAACAACAATCTCCTTCTCTGGTCAAGACATCCCCCTCTCCACCTCTGTTACAAATCTTGGAATAAAAATGGACTCTCATCTTACATTTGAAAATCACATTAAGCATCTGTTTAAAACCTGCTTCTTCCATCTTCGAAACATCTCCAGACTTCGCCCATCTCTGACTTTTCCTGATGCTGAGAAACTCGTCCATGCCTTTGTCTCCTCCAGGCTCGACTACTGCAACTCCCTGTTTATTGGTATCCCTGGCAAAAACCTTCAGAAACTTCAATACATTCAAAACAGTGCAGCAAGGATTCTGTTGAGAGTTCGTAAATTTGAACATATTACACCCATTCTCCATAACCTCCATTGGCTTCCTGTCACCTACAGAATTCAGTACAAAACTGCTCTCATTACCCATCAATGCTTGCACGGCACTTCACCTGACTATCTAAAGGACATTCTTGCACCATATTCATCCACCCGGTCTCTACGATCACAGAACAGTAATTTCCTTCATATTCCTCGGACCAAATTGAGGACCATGGGAGACCGAGCATTCTGTGTGGCTGCCCCCCGCCTGTGGAACTCCCTCCCTGACGACCTGAGAGCTCCACAGTCACTGGTTGACTTTAAAAGCAGCATAAAGACTTTTCTTTTTAAGCAAGCCTATTCTGCCTCCACATGATTTTATCTTTGATCTTAGCTGATATCATTATTGATTTTACTTGATTTTATCACTTGTTTTATTTTATTTATTTTTTAAGCAAGCCTAATCTGCATCCACATGATTTTATCTTTGATCTTAGTCGATATTATTATTGATTTTATCACTTGTTTTATTTTGATATTTGCTTTGTTACACTTTGTAGCACTTTGAGATTTTTATTAATGAAAAGTGCATTATAAATTGAATTCATTATTATTATTATTATTATTCTCCATACGAAAGCCAGCTCGACTCCATAGCACGTTCTAGCAAACATCAGCAACTCTGTACCTGTTAGACGTTCGTCTCGATTGGTAGAGTTATAGAAGCAGTCTCAGCTCCACTTGCGATTACAGTAGGCTTACTAAAAGAAAACTACAAAATGGCGGCGCCTGTCAGAATTTATTTAATTTTTTACTTTTTCCCAACCATGTGAGTACAATAATATTACTGTAAAGTTGACAATTGTGTGTCATGTACTGTACTGCACTGTACACTTTTTTTGTTGTTAACAAACCATGATAGAGCGAGCTCACGAAAGTCAAACTGCAAAGTAGCGAGGGACTACTGTACTTACAGTAGTGTTCAATTAAAAATAAGACTCATCTTGAACTAAAGTTTGTCATTAATATTCAGATCCCACAGCGGCGGACGACATCAACGTACCACTTATTATCTGACATTTCATTAAAATCTATCAAGAGGTTTATGATTTTTTGCCAACATTCATCCATCCATCCATCCATCTAGCCTTTACTTTTACCTGCATTTTCTTTTTCGGGTTTTGGGGGTCACTGTGTCCATGTTCAGCAGTCACTGTGCGAGAGGCGAGGGACACCCCGGACAGGTCTCCAGTCCATCACGAGGACACACAGAGACAAACAACCATTCACTCTCTCACCTAGGGACAATTTAGAGTTACCAATCAGCCTAACATGAATGAACATGTATTTGGTTTGGACATTTATCCAAAGGTATGATGCAACGTGTATCATTTAGTGCGGTCTTAGGGATGATTCTTGTGAAAAAATTAAGTGAGTTAAAGCCACTTTAATGTTTTAAAGATGACTGTCAACGTCTTGAATGGGCTTGACTTCAGATGTCTAGTGATTCATTTTTGAAAGTTACATTAAAATATATCCTGTAGTTCGTGAGGTATTTTTGCTAACAAACAAACAAAGTTGACTCCAATAATTAATGGAAAATGTTTAAACAAAAATTCATTCAACGTTTATTTAGGCAGGTTAATCCCATTGAGCCTCGAGGACTCATTTACAACAGAGACCTGCAAAGAAAGAATGAAGACAACAGCAACACTAGATTTTCCTTGGACAATCAACAATAGACAATCATAAGAGAGGCATACAGATTTTTTTAAACAAGTTAAAACAAAGATGTCAAAGTAGCAAAACAGACAGATTATAAGGCAGATGTAGAAAATCAAAAACATGTTGAACAATCCGTTGAACTTTACCATTCAAAAACATGCATTGTGAATGACTCTCATCTGTCTGAAGTATTGTAGTTTATTCTCTGACCAGTGCATGGTCTGACCTTTGGGTAAATTTTCCAAGACCTCATTTTCTGGAGGAAATCACAACTTTTTCTACTGTTTTCTACTAATGAACAATCTTTGACACTGTAGAATCCAGTGCTGGGCAGCGCTAATCCAAAAATTTGTTCCACTATTTCTAAAGCACTTATTATTTTATTTAGGTCCGCAATTTCAAAAGCGCTTATGTATTAGCAAAGCTAGCAGAAGCTAAATGCTAACGCGCTAACGTGCAAATGGCGAACTACTTTTTTTAATCCAGCAGATTTGACCATTTCGTGAAACGGTTAAGCTCAGAAAAACCTTGTGCTATAAAGTCAGCTAAGAAATATATTTTTTCTCAGCAAAGAAATAATTGTTTTTACCGTGTTTTGTTGTAAAGTCCTTTGCTTCTGTGGCCGTCGCCATTTTGAAGAGGGCAAATGAGGCGCTGACGCGTCGCGTAGGCCGCTGAGAAACATCCATAAGTTCACCCTCCATGTTAAAAACTCTTCGTCTGACTCTTCGAAAACAAGCAATAAGGCTGCAGAGTAACACACTGGCTGCTAACTGCTATACACGCTCTCTCTAGCCAAGAGACTGAGGGGGACGCTTTTTTGTCACGGACCACATCCGGCGCTGACAGGATATAGTCCGTGAGCAGTCGTCCGGTTGATTTAAGAGCAAATAAGTTTTTTCGTTTTTACTGATAGATAAATAGTTATTAGCGGTACTGCATTTTAAATAAAAATAGCGCAAATCCGCTTAATAAATAATAATAATGAATTCAATACGCACTTTTCATTAATGAAAATCTCAAAGTGCTACAAGGTGCAACAGAATTAAATGTCAATAAAACAAGTAAAAAAACAAGTAAAATCAATAACAATATCAACTAAGATCAAAAGTAGAATCATGAGGAGGTAGAGTATGCTCGGTCGAAAAGAAAGGTCTTCAAGCCGCTCTTAAAGTCAACCACAGACTGTGGGGCTCTCAGACAGTCAGGAAGAGAGTTCCACAGGCGGGGGGCAGCCACACTGAAAGCCCGGTCTCCCATGGTCCTTAATTTGGTTCTCGGAATGTGAAGGAGATTACTGTTCTGTGACCGCAGCGACCGGGTGGATGAGTATGGAATAAGAATATCCTTCAGATAATCTGGTGAAGCTCCATGTAAGCATTGATGTGTAATGAGAGCAGTTTTGTACTGAATTCTGTAGGCGACAGGAAGCCAATGAAGGTTATGGAGAATGGGCGTAATATGTTCAAATTTACGAACTCTCAACAAGATCCTTGCTGCACTGTTTTGAATATATTGAAGTTTTTGTAGGTTTTTGGCAGGGATTCCAATAAACAGGGAGTTGCAGTAGTCGAGCCTGGAGGAGACAAAAGCATGGACGAGCTTCTCAGCATCGGAAAAAGTTAGGGATGGGCGAAGTCTGGAGATGTTTCGAAGATGGAAGAAGCAAGTTTTAAACAGAAGCTTAATGTGATTTTCAAATGTAAGATGAGAGTCCATTTTTATTCCAAGATTTGTAACAGAGGTGGAGAGGGGGATGTCTTGTCCAGAAAAGGAAATTGTTGTTATAGTAGATGTTTGTACCTGGTGAGGGGTGCCAATCAGTATGGCCTCAGTCTTGGAGCAGTTTAATTGAAGAAAGTTCTGATTCATCCATGCCCTAATTGCCTCCAGGCAGGCAGAGAGGGCAGTGAGTGAAGATGGAGATGACAAGGTGGAAGATGAGGATGCTCCAGTCCTGATGTAAAGCTGTGTATTGTCGGCATAACAGTGAAAAGAAATGTTGAACTGATTAATAATTTGACCTAAAGGCAGCATGTAAAGGGAAAACAGCAGGGGCCCCAGAACCGACCCCTGAGGGACACCACAGGAGACACAGACTGTCTGGGACGGGGCGTTGCCAAGACTTAAGCCCCCAGTATACTGTTCTTTGTGCCCAGCGCCGCTGGACTGGCGTGAGCTGCGCGCAGGCAGTTCATATTATACTCTGTGCAAGCGCAGCTCTCTGGAGTGCAGGCTACAGGACAAATTGAGGTCGCTGATTGGTCATTTGCTGACACGCGAGGCAGTTTATCAACGCGCGCGCGTAGGCGTAGTAAAATTGGAGCTTGGCGCGTTCACGCCCGCGATCAAAGGCTTTTGCCGCGGCGCTCCCACGGCGCTCCCACGGCGCCGAGCGGCGTGAGGTAAAAGAAACAGGTATATTGGGGCCTTAACACATTCCAACCTCTTGGAGAGGAAAGATTTGAACCAGTCCAGGACGGTGTCGCAGAGACCGACCTCCACATGAAGACGGTGGAGGAGGACACTATGGTCCACAGTGTCGAAGGCTGCAGTGAGGTCAAGGAGGACAAGGATGGAGGGAGAGCCAGTGTCAGCAGCCAAGAGGACATCATTGGTAACTCTCAGCAATGCAGTCTCTGTACTGTGAGCTGCCCTGAATCCAGACTGGAACTTCTCATACAGGGAGTGTTGTTGTAGGTGGTCCTGCAGCTGAGCAGCAACAGCTTTTTCCAGCACTTTAGACAGAAAAGGGAGGTGTGAAATTGGGCGGTAATTAGAAAAAATGTCGGGATCCAAATTAGATTTTTTCAGAAGAGGCCTAATGATGGCAGTTTTTAGAGGCAGTGGAACATGACCAGATTGTAGAGACTGATTTATTATTTGAGTGATTAGTGGGCCTATTGCAGAGTTGATTGGCTTATGAATTATAAAAGTTAGTCAATCCGCTATAACGCTAACAAATTGTTTAGGTCCGCTATAAGCGGATTAGCGCTTTAGCACTCCCCAGCGGTCTGGCGCCCACCTTTGGTAGAATCTATTGGCCTCCCCCAGACGGATGGGCTGCAACAGTTGCTTCTCTAAGGTCATTGCTGATGTCTTTCCATTTGAGCAGTGGGGTCACAAACACCTGTTGGCTCCAGATCAGCAAACTGCTGAACTCTTGTGCTTTTAAAGGGGGTCACACTGACGATTATCAGTTTTCATTCATTCAACCTTTATTTAGTCAGGTAAATCTCATTGAGCCTCGAGGGCTCATTTACAAAAGCGACCTGCTACAAACTAAAGAATGATGAACAGCAATGGTAGAATTTCCTTAAACAACAAACAACAGGAAAAAAAACATAGGAGAGAAATAGAAAGTGAAATGCAAAGTATCAAAACTAGCAAAACACCACAAGGTAGATGTACAAAATCAAAAACAAGAACATATCTGCAATGGTTTTTGCCAGGATTCCAAAAGATTCTTAAAACCATTTAGAGAGGTCAGGGCCGAGAGCTTCAAATCTTTTTGTAAGATATTCCAGGAAGCAGGAGCAGAGTAGGAGAAGGCCCTTTTTCCAAGTTCAGTCCTCACTGACGGAACACTGCAGGTGATCATGTCCTGAGAGCGCACACTGTAGCTGCACTCACGTAAAGACATGTAGGAGGAGATGTATGAGGGCAGCAGACCGAGAAGTGATTTAAAGATGAAAATGTACCAGTGGAAGAGTCTGCGTGAGGTTAATGATGTCCAGTTAACCAGTGAATACAGGGTGCAGTGGTGGGTACGATAATCACAGCCAGTTATGAATCTTAGAGCACCATGGTAGACAACATCCAACATCCGCAGGGTGCTTGTAGGAGCATTCATGTAGAGAA
>JBBPBX010037078.1:17806-31113 GCA_038048925.1 Garcialebias charrua | reverse complement strand
ATGTCTTCCAAACGGTTGTGCGCGCCGTGAAAATAAATTATAAATAAATCTAATTTTAGCTCAAACAATGCCAACAGCTAACAGTTTGTAAATGACCACCAAGTACAGTAATTACTTTCTGTAAGTTTAAAGAAAATCTATCGTGTGGTTTATGAGCTATTTGCTAAATAGTACCCGGAAAAACAACGGAGCTAACCGCTACACATTTACGCTCTTAAACATTGACTTTTATCTCAAACAATTCCAACAGCTAACTGTTTGTAAATGACCACAAGTAATTACTTCCTGTAAGTTTCATGAAAATCTGTCCTGTAGTTCATGAGTTATTTAGATAAATAGTAACTGTTTTTGCTAACAAACACTGAGCTAACAGTAGTTCATACCTCCAGAGCAGGAGGCCGGGCAGCGACAGAGTGTGTCCGACCAGAGGAGGCTGCTGTCGGACACATGAGGTGGGAACAGTTGGTGTACCCTAGCGGACAAAAGTGGTACTGCACCATTTTTTGCCAAAATGAAAAACGGGCATATCTGAGCCAAAAATTGGTCAAAAATATGGGGAAAAAATCAATAAACAAGTCTCACCTCTCTATAAGTCGCAGGGCATGCAAATTAGGCAAAAAGGTGGGACTTATAGACCGGAAATACGGTACCACATTTATCTAACATCAGACAAAAATTTTCACAGACATAAAGTGAAGTTTCTGGAGTATCATTTGATGAGGAGAGAGACATTTTTCTCACAGATCCAAAAGTTTTGATCCATGCAAGGTACGTCGTTCCAACTGTTTGCAGTATCATGAAACCTTATCTCCACACATTTTTCTTCTTTGCCTTCAAAATTATTGGGTTCTCCAGAGGCCCAATAGCTGAAAAAACAAACAAACAAACAAAAAACACACAATAAAAATACATAATTAATTACAAATACAACAATAACTACAAGAACAGTTTTGAATAATGTATTACTGTAATCTTGAAATACATTTATGCACAACTAAACACAGAACAAATTACATGAAGAAAATTTTAATTGCAATATTTATTATCATATGAATTGATTCATAAAACAAAATGCTTAGCTTTCAGATACCAAATGAAAGTAAAACACCTTTCAGTCAAAGGAGTCCCATCTACCCATGTCCACCGATCTGACTTTGCTGTGTACGTTAATCCAATCCACGTGGGCCTGTAAAACTGTCTCATAAAATCCTGACAAATAGACAGGAGACAATATAGCATTCAATACATTTTTTACATATTTTTGCATAATAATACAATTTCACACAGTTACATAAGCACTTGTACCTGTTCTTCCTTGGTGTTAATGATCACAAGATCTGAATCTCTTTGCTGACAGTCCTCTCGACTCTCACTATAGTTTTTTTTGTCAGATGAAATGTAATATAAACTTGGATGAAAATATACCCATCCTTGTTGGAAATACTGATCTGTCATAAGAAGAACAAACACATTAATATTGTAAGAGTTTTCATTTAAACTTACACTTAAATTTTTCTCTTTCTCTCACAAGATTCTCAGTAGCTTGTAAAGAAAAGTGATGAAAGCAAAACAGATTAAAGTAATACAATGATACTTTGCTTAGAGGGTATATTTTTGAGGTTGTAGATTATATTATCAAGATTTATTTATAATAATTTTCTGAAATGCTTTGTATGTTACCAGATCAGAACTTAAATATTTAGATAAAAGGTGTCATGCAAAGAATGCTTTTCTTCCTCTCACTTACCTATTGAGACATTTTTGCAAACAGTCTGAAGACCTGATGTCTGAGTGTCTGTAACAAGTAGAAACACTTGTCAACCAAACTTTCAAAACAAATATCTGTGGCTGCATTATTATACAAACTGAAGTTTAAGTGAGTTCATGCAGATGATTAAAAATTATGCAAACAAGAAACTTCCCTTTTTGTTATAGCTTGTGGTTTCTATTTCTTTTTCTTTCTTTTTTTGTTCCTCTTCAGTTCAGATGTTTCACAACAAGCTCTTTCCTACATCTTCCTGATCTTATCAAAACTGAGTATTAAAGGCCACACGTACTAAGGCCATTATCAATTTGTTACCTGTGTGGAATAAGCACAGGCTGCATTGCAAAATAAGTGAAAACATTTTGTCTTTTAATTTTGTTTTCCTTTGAAATTGTCAATTTTTGTCATTCTTGTTGCCTTCACCTTCATAACCTTCACATCAATGTGAATGTGGCAGGATGCCCTGCCATCATTAAATGCACCACACATGCAGAGATGTGATTGGTGGGTCTGGGGCTGCTTCCGGTATAAAAAAGGGGCAAGTCCTCATTGGCTGACACACGTCATCCGTGCTGGCTGTGTCGCGCTAGCGTTGAGGTGCACGGTCGCGATGATCCACTGTTCTCGCGACCAAATGTACGTTTCCTGTTTCCCTCTCCTGTTGAGGTGGAACACGGTGAGTAGTGAAGCGCCAGTTTTTCTGTTCTCGTACACATTCAGATTTTAATTAATATTTATGTTTGGTAGCTGCTGCTGTTTGTCCTTTGCGACCGTCTGCTTCCTGTTGTCCGTGGCGACGTCTACTTCCTGTTTGTCCGTGGCCGTGTGTCTGCTGCGGTCTGGACTGTCCCGACTGGTTCTGCCCCCCATCCGGGTCGTCCCTTGCCTGCCGGCTGGTCCTGGGACTGTTTGGGGCCCGCTGTCTGGACGGCGTGGCGTGGGCTACGTCACGCGTCCTGCGGGCTGAGCTGTGCCGACTGATGCCAGCTCAACCACTCATACAGGTGTCGGTTGGAGTGGCGTCTCTTTGGGTGCAGCGGATTTCACCAGGGCGGACTCTGGACTACTGAGAGAGACTGTGTGTTTTTTTTTTTCCTTTTAACATATTACTGTATTGCACTTGTATTAATGAATTGAGCAATAACTGCCTTTTTAAATTGTGAATATTTTAACTTTGCATTATTTAATTAAGCTACTGTGCAATTTATTGGTGTGTGTGAAATTGTCTCAAGCCTCATCTGCAACGGGTCTACGTGCCTTAAAGGTTCAGTATGCAGTTTCTGTAGAACTGCAGCAGTTAGAAATATTTTCAACAGGCAAAGCATTCTGATCCCTCCCCCTCAGAGCCATATGTGGCTCTGCCCCCTTGTGGTCTGTTGAATTTCAAATTCAAGCTCTGTTTTTATTGGCTGATTCAAATTCAAGCTCTGTTTTTATTGGCTGGTTACAAACTCTGTTTTTATTGGCTGGAAAATGGCGGGTCACCTTTTCTTTTTAGAAATGCTTATTTACCACCTGGAGAAGCAAGGGGACAATATTTTTTTTTATTTTTTTTCAGAGATTACCTGGCTAACATCAGTCTGTCAGGAGGTAGTGACAGAGTGAAGAAATATGTTCATAAAAAAAGCTACATACTGCAGCTTTAAGGGTAACTTTTAGTAAAGCTTTTAACTAAACTTATTTTTTTATTAAAAATTATTATTATTTTTTTTTTTTAAACTAAAGTTGCCTATTTTTATCAATACCCGTCCGGCTACATGAAGAAGACTAAGGAGATAGACGTGGACTTCAGAAGGAACTCTCCCTGCACATAAGAGGATCTGCGATGGAAGTAGTCTCCAGCTACAAGTACTTGGGTGTACATATGAATGACAACCTCAGCTGGGGCAACACCACCAGCCTGATCAAGAAAGGTCATCAGAGACTCTACTTTCTCAGGCGGCTGAGACGAGCTGGTCTGAGAAGCTCAGTCCTCACCTCCTTCTACAGGTGTGCATTGGAGAGCATCTTGTGCTCCAGCATCAGCGTGTGGCATGGAAGCTGCACAGCTGCAGAAAGAAAAGCTTTGCGGAGAGTGATGATTTTTCTTAGACCTGTCTAAAGCTTTTGACACAGTGGATCATAACATCTTGTGTCATAAGCTCTCAGAAATCGGTTTCTCCGATCACACCATTGGTTGGTTTTCTATATTTTCGATCGGAGTCAATGTGTTCAACCTAACGGTACTTCTTCCAGTTATTTAACAGTTAAAAATGGCGTACCACAAGGCTCTGTCTTAGGACCAACCCTCTTTACAATCTACATAGGTAATGCAGGTCAGAGCATCCCTGATGCATCCTTACATTTCTATGCTGATGACACAGTTGTTTATTGTCGAGCTAAAACATTTGCTAAGGCTTTCCAGCTTTTGCATTCCGCTTTTGACTTAATTCAGTCAGATTTGGTCAATCTCAGACGTGTCCTAAATGCTGATAAAACCAAAGGGATGCTTTTTTCAAACAGGAAGTCGGTCCCAGCAGTGCTTCCTCTGATTTTATCCTCAAATGGTGTCCCTATTGAGTTTGTTGATTCCTATAAATATTTGGGTATCCTGGTCGATTCACATCTGTCTTTTAAGCTCCACGTGGAAAATCTAGTAAAGAAACTGAAAGTTAAACTGGGTTTCTTTTTCTGAAACTGATCATGTCTAACACTGAATGCTAGGAAACACATGGTCTCTGTGACTTTTCTTCCCTCCATTGATTACAGTGACATTATCTACATGAACGCTCCTACAAGCACCCTGCAGATGCTGGATGCTGTCTATCACGGTGCACTAAGATTCATAACTGGCTGTGATTATCATACCCACCACTACACTCTATTCACTGGTTAACTGGACATCATTAACCTCACGCAGACTCTTCCAGTGGTACATTTTCATCTTTAAATCACTTCTTGGTCTGCTGCCTTCATACATCTCCTCCTACATGTCTCTGCGTGAGTGCAGCTACAGTGTGCGCTCTCAGGACATGATTACCTGCAGTGTTCCATCAGTGAGAATTGAGCTTGGCAAAAGGGCCTTCTCCTACTCCGCTCCTGCTTCCTGGAATATCTTACAAACAGATCTGAAGATCTCGACCTTGACCTCTCTAAATGGCTTTAAGAATCTGTTGGAATCCTGGCTAAAACCAATGCAGACATGTTCCTGTTTTTGATTTTATACATCTGCCTTATAATCTGTCTGTTTTGCTACTTTTAAATTTTTGTTTTAACTTATTACTCTCTTATGATTGTCTATTGTTGAGTGTTAATGGAAAATCTACTGTTGCTGTTGTCATCATTCTTTAGTTTGTAGACAGTTCTCTCTTGTAAATGAGACCTCGAGGCTCAATGCGATTAACCTGCCTAAATAAAGGTTGAATGAATAATGAAGGCTGCACAGAAGTCTGTTGGAGTCAGTCTCCCAACTATCACAGACATCTACACCTCTAGATGCAGGAAGAGGACCTCCTGCATTATGAAGGACCCCACTCACCCAGCACACACACTTTTTGTCCCACTCCCCTCAGGAAGGAGGCTGGAGAGCATTAAGTGTAGAACCACTAGACTGAGGAACAGCTTCTACCCTGAAGCTGTTAGACTCATGAATATCTAACCAGGATAATCACTGTGAAATATCACATCATGTTGCTGCTGATCTGTTTCATGTTGCTGTGTTCATTTGTGCTCATCTGCTCACACAGACTCATGTTCGTGCTGCTGTTTGGTGTAATGTTTTTATGCTATTAGTGCTAAGTGTATTTTTAGTTGCTGTTTCTCTTAGTTCATTTCTTAGATCTTATTGCTATTTTTTACATTTTATTGTTGGGTGTAACTGGGACCCTGTGTACACAATTTCATTCCGCCCCATGTACCACATGGGGTGTGAATGACAAATAAAGAACCTTGAATCCTGGAACTTTGTACAAAATCAGTTTAGTTTTAACAAAGACAAAACGTATGCAACCAGAAGTTACGGCATGCAGTACAAAACCAAGCACAACTAGCTTTAAGCATTAACTTTTAATTTAACCATTAAACATACAATGTAATTATGACAGAAAATGGAGGATTTACTTGAAGTTACTTTTGTACAGGGTAACATGTGGTGGGCTATAACTTGTAATCAGCTGCTCATTGTCACGGTCAGCGGCCCCGCTGACTCCCCTCCCTTTAGCCTGACCTCACACTTACTCCCTTCTGTCATATTTTTGCCCCTTCTGTCCCCAGTCCTGTAGTTTTACCATTCATCCCAGTAATGCCTGTCACCCTTCCTCTGCTCCTGTAGTTTGCTCCTGTAGTTTTACCATTCATCCCAGTAATGTCACCCTTCCTCTGCTCCTGTAGTTTGCTCCTGTAGTTTTACCATTCATCCCAGTAATGCCACCATTCCTCTGCTCCTGTAGTTTTACCATTCATCCCAGTAATGCCTGTCACCCTTCCTCTACTCCTGTCTAGTCATTGTTTTTGGTTTCAGCTCTGTTCTCTGTTATCACAGACAACACGGTCCTTCTGTACCCATCCTGTTTGCCTTCATGTTAGTTTGTTAGTTTTTGCTGCCACGCCAGCTTTTGTTTTGTGTTGTTTAAAAATAAATACGTTTTATTTTTAAAATACATCTCCTGCTTCAATCATCTTGCCTGCATTTTGGGTTCAAACCTAAACGGATCGTGACACTCATGGGGTCGGCCGCCAGCCTTTATTCATCTGTTTACATTTTTTTAAAACTCTGTTTACTTTATGAAATGGAATAAACTGTACTCAACCCTCTAAACATTTGGGAAAACACGTTTGAGTAGCATGTTCCCCAATGACAATGTTTAATGATTTTTCCCAGTGCAGTTCTTGCAGGTAAGGGGTGTTTACCTAAGGGACAAATTAAGTTCACCGATTGGTCAGTTGCTGACATGTCTACTGGATTAATTGACAGTTGGCATAGAGGATCTGACTCCTGCAAAAAAAAAAAAGTGAGAGCTGCTGCTGGTCCTGGGTGGAGGTGGGGTGGCCCTGGTGCAGCAGTAGTGGCGTTCTGTGTTTTTATGTTGGTAGTAAGTTCTTAAAAAATAAAATAAAAAAATCATGCAGCGCCCTGTGGCCCCGCATCAATATGGCCCACCGGGAAAAGTCCCAGTCCTCCCGATTAGCCACTCTGGTCCTGATTGATTTTACTGAGCAGAATATGAATAAAAGAGAGATCTGTGCTGCACCACTGAGTGGAGTTTTTTTGTTTGTTTGTTTTTGCTCAAAACTTTCCAAACTCAAACTTTTCATTGTTGCTGTTTTTATTGTTTTAGTGTGGACTGAATTTGATCTATCCTTCTACAGTAGTTCTTATAGTTATTATTAGTGTGGAGAGCTCGTTAGAAAGTAATTTGAGGGTATTGCTATATTAAATTTGACAACAGCTTTGATAAGTAAGTCTGATCAAATCAAAGATCTGTTCATAATTATCAATAAAGGATTGCAGAAACAAAGTTGCTGTTGTAGCTGTCTACTCTGGAGGTGACCTGAAACACATCCTGGTTTTACAGCAGTGAAAAACATCTACTCACAGAGAACGAGGCGCAAACAAATGTTGACAAGAACTTGCAGGACACACAGGAGTCCAAACCCAACAGCAACTCCTCGGATCAGTTTTTCACCTGCATGAATGAAACAAACAGAAAAACAAAAGAACTGTTCACTTTTCTCTTCAGACAGACTTTTGTTCATTTCTGGGTGTGGCTGTTCAAATCAAACCTGAGAAACTCACCGAGATATAACATTTATACAAAGTTTGAAGTTAATGATCATGTTACTTTATTAATAATGTAACCAGATATTTGAAATGAACACAAATCTTAATGTTGGATTATTAGTTTTACAGCTGAAGAGAAAATTTACCTGCAACAGGACGCACCTCTTGTTTGTCAGAAACATTTCTGGTCGATGCCTCAGGTACATTAATGTAATCCATATTAATCTCAGCTCGCTCTCTGTGAACAGCTCTTGCCATCTTATCCTCCGAAGACACTGCAAAAGACAGGATGTTTGTGTTTTTTATGTGAACCACTTCTCCTTTTGTACCTTTCTTTTTTGTAACAAACCAGCACATGCTTTCTCTTCTTCTTTTAGTCACCTAAAATTGAAAATTTCCTCCGACAATTTTTTTTCTTCACATTGTACATCAAGGATTTCTTAAGCTCTTCAAGATCAAAAGGTGAACAAACTTTCTGCAACTTCATTATTACAATCCTGGGGCAATATCCTCTGTCAAAAGGTCAAATACTTTAACGTTAAGCCAAAATGATTTGATTTTCACAATGACTTATATTCTGTATTGTAAAGCTCTTAGACTGATATGACCGCTAACACTGTTTTTCAGTTGGACTAATATGGATTTAGTTTAGCATAGCAATAGTGAAATAATTCATTAAAATCAAGAGTTGTGTTGCTTTAGACAAAATGACTTGGAGATATTTTGGAGCAATTAAAAATGTGACAAAACAATGGATAACTTTTTATTAATCAGAAAATTGGTAAATCTATTCACTCAGCTGTGAAATTCATATTATCTTATTAAACAACTGCAAAAGCTATAAAATAGTTATTTTTAAATTTTGTGTAAACCTAAAAATACAGATCAAATGTGAATGTTATATTTCATCACATCATGCGTGTGAGGACATCAGGCTGACACATTTACTAATTTCCCTTCATTGCTCAAACTTCATTTGATAATCACAAACCGGGAAGGACTTTGACACTTCCTTCATTTAAAGCAGAACTGTTTTTCTGAAATTGTCACAACATGGCATTACTATGACCAATAATAATAAAATTTGCAATGAAAATAAGTGTGTCATTAAGAACCAGACCACCTAAAATATGTAACTTCAAATGTAACACTGAAACTGAGTGGCTGTTGAGAATCATAGGAAAAGATGAAACACAAATTCAAGCTGTTGACCAGTTAAGTTTAATGTTGTCCATAATGTTTCCAAACATATTGCATAAAATTATATGAATATCTGTTTATGCTTTGTCATTATTAGTTTAGCAGATTGTTGAATGACAAACTTTGTAACTGTTTGATGTAAATATCAGTAAAATAACTGACAGATTATATTATTGTTCTTATCTTTAGTGCTAGTGAGAAAAAGACTGATGTCAAAATGCTTAACAAGATTCAACAAAGTTCAGTCAGTTCATCTGGACAGTTGCAGTTTTTGTTGAGATGTTTCGTCCTTCATCCAAAGGACTTCATCAGTCCGAGGAACCATAAACAAACTCAGTCCCACAAGCAGCACACTCACATAGTGGACCAACCAGTTTGAAGGTGATAGTTTCTGGGATCACCCTTTTCCCCCATCGACTCCTCTGAGTCAGCCATAGCCAACGCGGTTCAAAACATCAAAGTTCATGCTCAATAATGCAGGTAAATAATCCAACAAAGTTTAATCAGGTCATCTGGACGGTTTCTTTATTGTTGTTAAGACATTTTGTCCTTCATCCAAAGGACTTCATCAGTCTAAGGAGCCACAAACAAATTCAGTTCTACAAGCAGCACACTCACATAGTGGACCAACCTGATGTTTTCTAGACTCCGCCCTCTCCCCCATCATCTCCTGCAACCATAGCCAACGTGGCTCAAAACATTTTTTGTTGATAGTTTCGTCCTTCATCCAAAGGACTCCATCAGTCCGAGGAGCCACAAACAAACACAAGCAGAAGTTTGATGGTGATAACAAGATGGTTTCTGGGACCAGGCTTCTTCCCCATCGACTCCTCCTCAAGACAGTCATAGTGGTTCAAAACATTAAAACGTGTTTTTGTACCCTTTTTCACACCTTCTGTGTGCAACCACATAGGCCCACAGTTTGTGTGAATTAATCAAATATTGTCTATTTATTTACTGTCATTGTTATTTTTAACTAACTTTGTGTGTCTGTCTGTGTGTACCGGTACTTCAGTTTAGTGTTTGTTATTGTTTCAGCATGGGTAATGACAGTTTTGTACAAAGAACCAGACAACGCACATTTTTAAAAAATCATTTATTCTACATTTACTTTCTCAAAAGAAACTGGCACATATTATCTGTCAAAGGACTTTAAGTCAGAAAGACAGTGGTTTTGGTCCATATTTCTCTGTTATGTTCTTGATTCAAATTTATGCAGTTTTATGCTCACGTATTTAGGTCTTAGTACTGAAATTCAATATAGTCGGGCTTTTTAAATGGCATTTAAGACCATTGTTTAAACTTTGTGAAACATTTCATCCTCAGGACTGTATTAAGAACTGAGTGAGTGTCTAATTAATTGATTAGCTCTTTTTTTTTTTGCAGTTTCTGATTGGCTGGTGGGACTTTAAAGTGCGACTAAACCCAAAATTAACTTTTTTTAGCTGATAAACTCCCTAGAATGTGTTTAAAATGTTATCTAGCACTATGGCTGTGTTTATTCTCACATAATTGTGCATATCTGTGTAAATTGGCAATATTTGGCAATATTTGGTCTAAAAATGTGTTTACGGTAGTTCTATGGGTTGAACTGGTGGATTACACCTTAATTTTCTTATTTGTGCAAACGCTCATGTGTGACATGTCTGCTCATGTGTGATGTCACACAGGTGGTTCAAGCAGAGCCAATCCCCTGCAGAGATGAGAAGTGCATACCTTATATGGAAGTGCTGCATTTCACTCCTGACAAGCGGTTTTATTTTTCTTTTCATTTTCATTTTTTTAGGCCTTTGGTTTTGGATGGAATGGGTGGAATAGATAAATACATCTACATGTTTATTCTTTGTTGTTGCTTGGTGTATGTTGTTGGCTAGAGGTTTAATTTGTTTTAGGTTGTTGCAGGTGGAGGCGTGAACAAAAGCACAACTCTACCTCCACCCTTCCTTGTCTCTCGACACGCCCATTTTCAGGGAGATTTTGGAAGGAGGAGTTACCGTCTCAACCTGGGTTTAGTCTCACTTTAAAAGGAACAAGTTCTGCCTGCTAGAGGAGCGAGGGGCAGAGAGTAGTAGTCGACATGTTGGTCTCATGTCTGGTTGCAGGTTCTCCATCTTTAAGTTCGCTCCTGCTACTTTCCATAGACGCCTGCTTGTCATATTTTTTTTTCAAGTTTAGCTTAATAATTGTTAGCTGGGTCTGGGAGTTCCCGGCAGTAGTTTTTTTTCCTGGTTCTTGGTTGCAGGGTTAATATGGGATGAGGGGAGTGTCCCAAATCTGACGCTCATCTGCTGACTGGTTCAGGGCTTCTCTCTCTTGTTTATTTTAACAGGGGCTTCTCTTTTTTCTGTCCAGATGGTCATGTCAAAATAGATTATTAAACGTTACAATCATCTGGACTCCATTTGTCGTTTGTCCTGCGAGTCACTCCTAGACATATGGACCATAACAAACCTGAACGAAAACTTTTGGAGCTCAAATAATGAATAACAATAAAGAAAAATATGAAACTCCAAATTTATAGATGAAAGCCCTGTTTCTCACTTTTTAATCCACTTTACAGTACACCCCAACAGCCCCTCCAAACAACAACAAACTGCTTTGAACAAAATTCAGCAGAAAAGCCTGTCATATTAGATGTTTCTTTTTGAGCTTATGCATTTCTAGTACACATTTATATTTATTATGACTCAGTTCATGCTGAAAGCTTTATGTGTAAATAACCCAGTGTTTAATATTGTAATGTTTATTGCATTTCCCAGAGCTGAACGGCTGTGTGTCCTCTTGAGAGGAGGGAGATCAACTTATTCTTTTTTTTCTTTCTGTTCCTGCTTCAGGTGGCACCACAGAGACAGAGAGTCATCGGACAGTGGACCCTAAGTACTTGAAGTCCTGCACCTTTGTGACCTCTCCTTGTATTCTCACCGGCCTCCCTCTCATTCACACATACGGTACTCTTGTCTTACTACGACTGACTTTCATTCCTCTTCTTTCAAATGCATGCCGGTACCTCCACCTCTCCAAGTTCTCTTCCACCTGTTCCCTGTTCTCACCACACATTGTCATCTGCAAACATCATAGTCCATGGGAATTCCTGTCCAACCTCTTCTGTTAATTTGTCCATCACCAGAGCAGAGATCAACTAGTGTTATTCCTTCTCCACAGAGAGCACAAGAACAAACCAACCCAGTGGTCAAAATAGGAACAGGTTCAATATTCTGCACATGTGAGCATATCAATCTCAGTGTTGCAGTCAGACGCGGATGTACCATATAGGTGAACAAGGTGGTTGCCTGGGGCCCCCAATCAGCAGGGGGCCCCCAATCAGCAGGGGCCCCGGACCCGCCCTGCCCCGGCCAGTCACCTACATCCCTAACATTGCTCCTGCTTGATACGTTTAACATAAAATAATTATAGTTACGATGAAAATGATCATAAAAAACGCAGTACAAAAAACGGTCAATTTCTGTACCGCCCTACTAAAATGGACTATTCCATCATGACATCACCCAAAAATCCAGGAAGTGCTGTATGCAAGTTGAGCCAAGTAGAAGCGGGAGGAGACAGAAAAAAGATGAAGCGAACGCGAAGATACGAAAGCGGAGCGGAAAAACGTAAAAAGCGTGAAAAAAACAAAATGTATGTTTATACACTACCGAAAGTGACAACGTTTTTTAATGGGTCTAAAATGTCATCAACTGCTGATAATGACGGGCGGCCCATTGAAAGTGTGGGGGAACCGTCTGGGATACAGGAAGTGAATGCCGCCGAGGCAGTGACGAAGATGAAGATGAGGTAAGAGTTTTAGGAATTATTTTGTAGGTTGGGTAAAAGAAATCCTGACAGTAATCACCTGAGACAACCACTATTTTCATGTTTTCTTCAAATATTAAAAGATATTCGGCCTAAATCTTCTGACTTAAAACGAGGAGAGATAGAGGGGATTTTATATTTTACCTACTTTAGCTGCTTGTTTATTATATTATTAAAATACAAGGACTATACATCGAATAGAATAGATCTAAAATATTATCTATTAGTTTTTTTTCTCAACCATTTTACAAAATATTTGACTGTTAAAATTTCATCAGACTATTGTTGTTTTGTTATTTGGTCCATAGTCCCTCCATTAATTACATTACAAAGCACAACTTATAGCTTTCAGAGTAATGCAAAAACGTGTTTTAATAATGACTGGTTTGCTTTGGACAGAAATGCCAGTGTTAGTTTAAAACAACAGAATCAAAAGGCCAGGATTACTAAATTAAATTCCATCCATCCATCCATTTTCTTCCGCTTATCCGGGGTCGGGTCACGGGGCTAGCAGCCTAAGTAGGGAGGCCCAGACTTCCCTCTCCCCAGCCACTTGGAGCAGCTCCTCTGGGGGAATCCCAAGGCGTTCCCAGGCCAGCCGAGAAACATAGTCCCTCCAGCGTGTCCTGGGTCTTCCTCTGGGTCTCCTCCCGGTGGGACATGCCCGGAACACCTCACCAGGGAGGCGTCCAGGAGGCATCCTAACCAGATGCCCGAGCCACCTCAACTGGCTCCTCTCGATGTGGAGAAGCAGCGGCTCTACTCCGAGTCCCT